>PVKS010023125.1:0-32792 GCA_004027875.1 Aplodontia rufa
GCCCTAATTGGAGGAGCTCAGGTGCACAGTCTGCCTGATTGGCTGTGATTAAGTGGAGGCGGGAGCAAGAGGAAGTAGGTGGTGACTGGGAGAGAATGGGGTTGGGGGTCGCTGCACACGTGGTGAGGATCATAGTGATTCCAAGTTCACCGGAAGAAGATGGCTGGGTACCAGAAGGGGTCCCTGGAAAGAGGTGGGTGGACACCGGTGAGGGAGCTACTATCTTCAAAGGGGGAGCGGGATCTAAAATGGAGGTAGTAGATTATACATCACAATCTTTCAAGTTTGACAGAAAAGACATACATCTTACATCACTTAAGATTCATGGAAACTTTATAGTCCTGACTCATTTTCCTTTAGCACTCATTAAGAAGAATATACTAAAAAGAATTATAAACCATTTTTTTATTTATGTAACTTCTCCAAACATTTTTTTAAGAGAGAGTGACACTGAGAGAGAGAATCAATTTTATTACGTTTTTTTATGTGGCTTTTATTGCTCTGAGATGTGGTTGTGTACGTGGTGCTGGGGTTTGAACCTGTGTCCTTGCGTATGCAAGCACTGTAATCACTGAGCCTCCACTCCAACCCCTTCTCCAAACATTTTAATTCTTGGGATTATCAAGTATTTTCTTTTGGGTGTTTTTTTTTTTTAAAGAAATAGGGGACAGTGAGAGAGAGAGAGAGAGAGAGGAGAGAGAGAGAGAAGCAATCTTTATTTAGTTCTTCACATGACTTTCATTCCTGGAACACTTGTTTGTGTACGTGGTGCTGGGGTTTGAGGTTTGAACTTGCGTACTTGTGCATGCAGAGCCCCTGCTCCAGCCCTGCTTTTTTGTTTTTGTTTTTGTTGTTTTTTTTTTTGTTTTTTTTTTTGTTTTTTTTTTTGTACCAGGGATTAAACCCAGGGGCACTTTACTGCTGAGCCACATTCCCAGCCTTTTTGTTTGTTTATTTGTTTGTTACTTTGAGACAGAGTCTCATTAAATTGCTTAGGGCTTTGCTAAGTTGCTGAGGCTGGCTTTGAACTTGTGATCCTCCAGCCTCAGCCTTTCAGAACCACTGGCATTGCAGGTGTGCTCCACTATGTCCCGCTCAAATATTTTCTTGAGGGGCTGTAGCAGTGGCTCAGCAGTTTCAGTGCTTGCCTGGCAAGCATGAGGACCCGGATTCAAACCCCAGCACCATGTACACAACTAAGTGTTGGACCAACTAAGGCCATCTGAAAAACTAAATAAAGTTGTTTCTCTCTTTCTCTGTCTCTCTCACTGTCCCTCTCTCTTTATAAAAAAAAACAAATATTTTCTTGAATCTATAAATTAAGTTGCTGGAGAACAGGTACACTCTTTTCATAGGAAGAGTCAAACTATCAATATTTTTAATTATCCTATAAATAAGTGTACAACATTGAAAAACTTCCCTAAAATATTGCATTGACCTGTTTTTCAAAAACAAACCAAAGGAAAACAATAGTCATTTTGGTTTCTTTTTTTTCTCCCTAGCCAAGGAGATGTTGGTACCTGTTTTAGAAAATTTTGTGTGAGGTTGGTTGGATACCTATGAACGTGCATATTCCTTTTTATTTTATTTTATTTTTTTAGGAATTTCTGTTCTTTAGGCAAGAGAGAACTCTTTGTTCTCTCTTGTTTGTAGCTTGAGGTATTCATTAATTTGTAGTTTCCACAATTATTTTAATTCTATCTGAATGCTCTATGTCACTTACAATGCAAGACACCAAACCAAACTGCTAGTTTTTCTCCTTGAATATTTCTTTCTTCCCCCACATCCCCTCTGCTGATGGTGATGACCCAATTTCTTAAGCCTACATTTTCAGGATAATTTCTATTTTCTAAAATTGTGCCCAGTGGGAGATAATCTCCAAAATGCTTTTTCAGTTTTCCTCTTCTCCATCACCCTCTGTTCTCTCTTGTTCCTGTGGCTTGATGTGTCCATCCACAAGCAGTCTCCACAATGCACTATTTTAATTCTTCGTATGGTCACTACTAAGACAAAAACAGTTCTAACAAATCATCAAAAAACTAGGAGCAGAGCTAGGCATGCTGGTTCACACCGGTAATCCCAGAGACTCAGGAGGTAGCTGAGGCAACCAGGCCTGGTGGCACACGCTCGCTCGTAATCCCAGTGACTCTGGAGGCTTAGGCAGGAGGATCATGAGTTCAAAGCCAGCCTGAGCAACTTAGTGAGGCCCTAAGCACTTAGTGAGACCCAGGCTCAAAAATAAAATATAAAAAGAGCTGGGGAATTCCAGTTTGAGGCCAACCTGGGAAACTTAGTAAGACCCAATCTCAAAATTAAAAAGCCCTTTTAAAAGGCTGGGGAGGTAGCTCTTTCTAGTATATGTGAGTCCATGAGTTCACCACCAGTACCACAAGAAAGAAGAAAGGAAGGCAATAAATAAATTAGGAACTAAAAAACCTAAAAATTATGACTGTCTAATCTGAAACTAGTCTTTTATTTTACTAAGCACTATACTCTCCTCACATTAAAAGAAAGTTACGTGTTATGCATAATTGCATAAGTTTTCAAAGTAAAAAGTAATTTTGAAAATTGTTTGGGGATCATCAAAATAAAAATAAGTGAGAAGTTTATTCATAGGGATGAATAACAACCCAAATAAATTGTTATAAATTTTTCCTTTTGTTCATTAGACTGTGTAAACTGGGTCTGAATTGGAAAGATGACTTATT
This sequence comes from Aplodontia rufa, assembly GCA_004027875.1. NCBI lineage: Eukaryota > Metazoa > Chordata > Mammalia > Rodentia > Aplodontiidae > Aplodontia > Aplodontia rufa. Next base: position 2,709 of record PVKS010023125.1, read on the forward strand.
TCATCAAATAGGATTTCGTATTTAAAAATTTCAAATTCAACATCACAATAACCATTGCAAAGGAAACAAACATTTATTTAAAACTGTTGGGTTCAGAGGCTGGAGAGGTGGCTCAGCGGTTCCAGCACTTGCCTCTTGTTCACAGGGAAGTGGGTTTGGACCCCAGCACCGCATACACAGTGAAGCGTCTGAGCAATGAAAGCCAAAAATGAAAAACTAAATAACATTGATTCTCTCTTTCTCTCTCTCTTCCTCTCACTGTCCCTCTTTCTTTGAAAAAAAAAAAAATGTTGAGTTCAGGCTGGGGAGTGGCTCAGTGGTAGAGCACTTGCCTGGAATGAGAACAGCCTGGGGTTCAAACCCCAGTACATGCACACTGAAAAAATAACAAAAACAAAGTTAAGCTCAGTTTTGACAAGTAATGCCAAGTGTCTCTTCTCCCTCTACTGCTAATCATTTTAGGACCAGACTTTGAACTTCACTGAGAAATGTTAATTTGCTCAGTCCTAATGCAAGACTGCAGCACCTGTCTAGAAAGGATTCTTTCCACCCAATGACTCCGACTTTCCAGTCTTTTTCTATGTCAGACCGTAAGATATCTCAAAATCATCTCCTACTGAATCCGTTCCACTTTTAGCCATTGTCTGAGCCCGTTTGGGCTACTATAAAAGATACTGCATACAGCAGTCATTTCTCGAAGTTCTGGAGACAGGGAAGGAAGTTCACGGTCAAGGTGCCAGCAGATTGGTTGGTGGAAATCCCTCTTTCGGAATCACAAACATCCAGGTTGTGGGCACAGCCCAGGGAGGTCAGTCTGCTGGAACCCAGTAGACTGGAGCAGAGGGACAAGGTCTGGGGTCTGAAGGGAGGAAAAGAACACTCTGCACTGAGATTCTCTGTCACTTTTATGCTCCAGGAATTTTAGGCGCCTCATGAAGTGTAGCCACTTGAATAGAGTAGAAAGTAATAGAGCAATGTCTTAAATTTTCCTCCCTCTTTTTTCTCTTCTAATTTTCTCGTGCTCTGAAATTGCATTCAGAAGATAATTCTACAAATTCTAGATTGAAACATTTTATATATATATATACACACACACACACTCAGAGAGCTCCTCAATAAAAGTAGAATATGTCAGATTCAAGGCAGAATGGGACAAAGACATTGATTGTAAATGTACTTGCAGCTGAAAAATCTTTAGTAAAGATAAATTGATAGCCATAAAATCACATATATTATATATATATAATATATATGTTATCTACCTAAATCATTATGTTAATCCTCTACTTTTCCTAAATCAAAGAGAAAAATACCAATATAGCTGAAAGTAGGATGGTACTTTGGATGTGGTTTGATCCCCCAAGAGTCTGTGTGTTGGAAACTGAGTCCCCATGATGGTGATATTGAGAGGCGCTATGGTACCTTGAAGAGATGAAGTCTAGGGAGGAGTTTTGGATTATTGGAAGCCCTGCATTCAAGTACAATTAAGGTTGTATTAGTCAACTTTCTGTTATTGTGATAAAAATGCCTGAGATAAGCAACTTACAAGGAGCCAAGGTTTATCTGGGCTCAGGGTTTGAGACGTTTCCGTCCATGGTCACTTGGTCCTGCAGACTTTGGGCCTTCAGGGTAGAATGAGGAAAATGTCCACTGTTTCTAGCGGTGTAGACTTCTAGTGACATTTCCTGAAAACCATGTGCCACACAAATGAATACATGAGTCACTGAATAACCTGGGTAGTACAACACATAAGTGTGTAAGGCCAAGATGTTTCTATTCCGGCAGGAAATGATCCCTCTCCCATCATTCTTCCCTGATATCCTTGATGTTTACATGTCTGGCTTTCTGATCAAACTGTGTATTCTTCTTTGAGATCCAAGTACTATGCTAAAAGCATACATGAGGAACTCAGATCATGTTTTTTAGGTTAGTTTATGGAGCAGGAATTACAGCAACAATTGCCAACAATTTAGCAGAGGAAATTATTAAACTGGCTTGAAAGTACTCAGAGAGCTCCTCAATAAAAGTAGAATATGTCAGATTCATGGCAGAATGGGACAAAGACATTGATTATAAATGCACCTGCAGCTGAAAAATCTTTAGAAAAGATAAATTGATAGCCATAAAAATCACATTTTTGCTCATCATAGATATTTATTTGCTTACACTTGTCATTAGTAATCATATATATTTTTTATATGTTTATGCCCATTTTATCACTGGTAAACACATATAGTGTTTACTATATGTTCTTTTTATCCTCCTCAAATAATTCCTTCAAAACGCTGGGTCTTTATCTCACCCCACCTGTCACACAATTCAAGAGTGATTAGAGAAGCAATTACCAAAGTCAAAATATCTGTGTTTGCAGATCAAAAGTTCTCACCATGCACAAAGCAAAATCAATGTGAGGGCCAAGCACTTGTCTTCCTGTCTTTTATTTTCACTTTAAAACTGGGGGGGAAAATCTGCATCCAGGCAGATAAAACAGATGCGATAATCAAGTTGATTGCACCCTACTTTCTCACCAATGCTAAATCCAAGAAGAAAATGTACCAGTTTAAAGAACACTGGAAAAACATTTGCAATCAATAATCTATACCTCAAGTAGCTGTATTTATGTGCATAACCAAGAAAATTTAAACCTGAAATGTCTAAATGATGCTCTCATTATAACCTCAATAAATATTTTGCGGTTATTTTAAAAAAGAGAGATTAGAGACTAAATATAAATATCAAAATCATAAAGAAACTAAAGAAAGTATAAGTGAATATTTTTATAATACTGGGGCTAGAGCACACCTTTCAAAGGGGGAAGGATAAAACAAAAGATTAGTAGATTTAATGATTAAGCTATTTTAAAATTCTGCACACCAAATCATTATTTTTGTGTTTTTTTGTTTGTTTGTTTTTAGAGAGAAGGACAGTGTGAGGGAGAGAGAGAGAGAGATGCAATTTTTATTGAGTTTTTCATGTGGCTTTTGTTGCTCTTAGTTGTGTAAGTGGTGCTGGGGTTTGGACCCGTGTACTTGTTCATGCCAAGCAAGCGATGTAACCGCTGAGACACCTCTCTAGCTCCTTTTTGTGTTTTCTTATGTTCCAAATTAAAGAAGCCTCAAGGGATTCATTTATGCTTAAATCTATGAGTGTCCAGTCACACGGTATTGTTGAGTAGCCAGGTCGTTAAAATATTTTCTAGTTGACATTTTTTCCCATTTGGGACCATATATATATATATATATATATATATATATATATATATATATATATATGTATAGTATGCAAATTTTATCTTAGTAAAGTTGTTATGTAAAAAGTGTAATATATTTCCTCCTGATATCCATATATATGCACGTGATATACACATATGCTACATTTTAAAAATGAAGTCAAATAAATATAATACATCTGGAAAGAGATTTGTGATAGAGATTGAAAATGTTTATTCATTTATAATTCACTAATTAAAAATTTCAAAACCTTTATCATTCCTGAAAGGCATCAACTCTTAGAAAATTGTGACTATTGGACAAATAGATATTACATCAATAGTTAATCTGGGGGGCTGGAGCAGTGGCTCAGCGGTTACGGCACTTGCCTAGTACACGTGAGTACGTGGGTTCAAACCCCAGCACCACATACACAATGAAGTGTTTGAGCAACAAAAGTCACATGAAAAACTAAATAAAACTGATTCTCTCTCTTAAAAAGAAAAGAAGAAACTACAAATAGCATGAATCAATTAAAAATAAAATTAAAAAATTTTAAAAATAGTTAATCTGGGGATGTTAGGAATTAAATTAGTTCAAAAGCTATATTTCAAAAAATATGTTATTGGAAAGGAGTAAAATGTGTTCACCGAAATTACACTGACCACCATTATCAATAAACAGCTTATCCTAAAATGAGAAAAATAAACAAATAGAAACATAATTTAAATGTCATTTTGCAAATCAAAAAGAAAAATAATTTAAAACAATAGAAATATCAACAAAGGATAATAGTTAATTCATAGAATGAAAATGTGGATAAGCTCTATCCACTTTGCTGCTAATTATACAAAGAAATATTAAAACAATGTGATTTTGCCTAGAAGATTGGTAAAAATTAGAAAATTACAACAATGATTTAGAAGTGTCCCATAAAGGCCCTTGTGTTAAAGGCTTGGTGTCCAGCCTGTGGTGCCATTGAGAGGTGTTGGAACCTTCAAGTGAGGGGGCCAAGTGGAAGGAGGTTAGGTCACTGGGGATTGCCCTTGACGGAGATAATGGTATCCAGCTCTCCCTCTCTCTTCACTTCCCGGCTTCCCTCAGGTGAGCATTTCTGCTCTCCACATGCCCCCTGGCCATGATATTAGATTCATCACACGCCCAACTACAACAGAGTCAACTGACTATGGACTGAAACATCTGAAACCATGATCCCCAAATAAATCTTTTCTCCTTTTAAGTTGATTTTCTCAGATATTTAATCACAGCAATGGAAAGATGACTAATATAAACTGAAACCAATGTTGATAATAATGAAAAGAAATGAAACTCACAAGTGCCGGTCCTGGAAATGTAAACTGAGTCATTCTGAAAGGCAATTTGGCAGTCCTCAGTGGGAGGAAGCATAGCACATCCTACAATCCAGACATCCCACCCCTGAGTATGTAACCAGGAGAAATCAGCTGATAAATGATTATGGATAACAAGGGTTATTATATGCAATATCATTTGGGGACAAGGAGATAAGGCAACCTAATTATCCAGATGTGTGCCAACATGATACACATAGACATATGGAAAGCTACAGTCCGAAACAATAATTTAGATGTTCACTTCACCACACTGACTGATGTTAACAACAGTTACATTGTGTGAAACAATCGTGCTGGGCAAAAACACTTGTAACAGAGATCTACGTTACTGTCATGGTTTGAATGTTGATATCCCTTCTAAAATTCATATGTTGGGAGCTGGAGCAGTGGCTCGGCAGTTGCAGCGCTAACTTGGCATGAGTGGGGGACACAGGTTCGAACCCCAGCACCACGTACACAATAAAGTGTCACAGCAACGAAAGCCACATGAAAAACTAAATAAAATTTATTCTCTCTCTCTCTCTCTCACTGTCCCTCTCTCTTTAAAAGAAAAACAAAAATACAATAAAATTCATATGTCAAAAAATTTGTAAAACTATAATGAAAAATAAAATCTTGTTTTAAAAAATTCATTATGTTGATTGAGGCAACATGGCGGTCTCCTGGAATAAAAACCGGTGTGCCTAGAAGCAGATTTTAAAAGCAGTTACTCTTCAAAACATCTTTCTTCATATCACCTCATCATCTTATAACACCATGGCAGCATGGTGCTATAAGACGGGTGATATCAAAGAGAATGACCTTGAAGCATTTATTTCCAGTCCAAAATGGAGCTTTATCTGGTGTTTGTCATAAATCAACATATTCTTATTCTTCTCTTCCAGATGACTATAATTGCAAAGTAGAGCTTGCTTTGACATCTGATGGCGGGACAATAGTATGCTACCACCCGTCCGTGGACATCCCATATGAGCACACACAACCTATCCCTCAACCAGATCCTGTGCACAATAGCGAAGAAACACATGATCAAGTACTAGAATCCAGATTAGAAGAAAAAGTTGAACACTTTGAGCAAGGATCCATGATAGAAAAACTTAGCAAAATGTTTTTTACTACTAAGCACCTTTGGTATCCTCATGGACAATATCACAGACGTCGTAAGAAAACAAATCCTCCAACAGATAGATGATATTGAAATTCTTGGGAGAATCAAAAAGAAATGTTATCCTGTGTTTCATTTGCCATTTGAGAAAATGAAATATGGTGTATTCACTAATATATTATATAATAAAATGCCAAAAAAAATCGTATGTTGAAACAGTTGCCCACGTGATGGTATTAAGACGTGGAACTTTTTGGAAGTGATTGAGTCATGAGGATAGAGCAATCGTGAACCGGACTAAGGCTTTTTTTAAAAAAAGGAATAATAAATGTAGAAAGAGAAAAAATATAGACATAAAATGGTACAGTAATAAGGTGCTTTCCTGGAAGCACAGAGCAGCCTCCCAGACAGCAAAGTCAGGTCTTCAGATTGGATTCTCTGGCCTGCACAACTGTAAGAAATAAATTTTGGAGGCTGGAGCGGTGGCTCAGCGGCTTCAATGCTTGCCTGGCAAGCACGAGGACCCTGGTTCAAACCCCAGCACCACGTACACAACTAGTGTTGGAGCAACTAAGGCCATGTGAAAAATTAAATAAAGTTGTTTCTCTCTTTCTCTGTCTCTCTCACTGTCCCTCTCTCTCTTAAAAAAGAAAGAAAGAAGAAAGAAAGAAGAAAGAAAGAAAGAAAGAAAGAAAGAAAGAAAGAAAGAAGAAAGAAAGAAAGAAAGAAAGAAATTTTTGTTCTGTATCAATTACCCGATCTGTGATGTTTTATTATAGCAGGACAAAGAGGCTACTTGAGCGCCATATTTCATATGCCAATCAGAAGCTCGTACACCAGAAAATATGTTTGTCTTTCAGGGACAAGTCCAGTGTGCAAGTCCAAGCACTTTAAGCACACGGGAGTCTATGCTCACAGGAGAGGCTGTGGCATAAAAGAAATCTACGACACAGCATCAAAGAGACCTGAACATATGGATTACGTTAGTGCACCACGAACTGGGCATTTTTAACTCACCTCTGCTCCACGAGATGACAAAGCAGTAAGCCAAGAGTAAACAAGAAACAGGAACGTTGAAGTTCTCAAATGCTGGTCACTGGCTGCTAAATACAATGCTCGGTTTGACTGAATTCAAATATTTTAGCAGGATTTCCAGGTAATCTAAGCCCTTTATATTTATCTAGACTTTGGTTAATTTATGTTCTTTGGCTGTGACCATGGTAGTAGTGAAAATAAAACAATATGAAGTGTTCAAAACTTGTAGTTTACTTGTGTTATTTTTTGTATTTCTGTTTCTATATTCTATACCTCCCATCTTAATTTCCTTTGGAAGTTAATTTTCTGGTACCAGAGATTAATCTCAGGGGCCCTCAACCATTGAACCACATCCCCAAGCCTATCTATCTATTTGTTTATTTAGAGACAGGTTCTTGCTACATTGCTTGGGACCTCACTAAGTTACTGAGGCTGGCCTCAAACTTGCAATCCTCCTACCTCGGTCTCCTGAGTAGTTGGGATGGAAGTTAATTTTCTAGGGAAAAAATATCGAAATATTTATCAGTGTCTTTATCAAAGAGTATCAAATAGTATTTCCAGCTCAACCGGTTATTATGCTATAGAAACCAGCCTGTGTCTAATATTTAAATTCTTCTTTGAAGACAAGAAAACACAACAGAGTTGAGTACAGTGGCAATCACGGGTAATCCCAGCACTCAAGAGGCTGAGGTGAGAAGATCACTTAGCCCAGGAATTCAAGACCGATGTGGGCAATATAGTGAGAGCTCTGTGAAGGAGTGGGGGGTGGTAGACAAACACAATGGTTTGGTGGTTATATGGTTATATGGATGCTCAAACTTAAAGAAAGAGGGGACAGTGAGAGAAAGAGAGAAGCAATCTTTATTTAGTTTTTCATGTGACTTTCATTCCTCGGACACTTTGTTATATACGTGGTACTGGGGTTTGAACCCGTGTACTTGCGCATGCCGGGCAAGTGCCATACCACCGAGCCACCGCTCCAGCCCCTGGAGTCTGGGTTTTAACCTGAGCTCTAATGGGGCAAGTTACTGAACCCAAATTTTCCCTCAATTCTCTTTAGGATGGTAGTATTGACGTTATTGAGAGAGTCAAATAAGTTGATTATCCATCAAATACCTAGAACAGTGACCGGAGTATGTTAAGTATGCAATAAACACTCCCCAGCTGGGTGTGGTGGTGCATGTCTATAATCCCAGCAGTTCTGGAGACTGGGGCAGGGCTCAGTCAGCAACTGAGCGAGGCCCTGAACAACTGAGACCCTGTCTCAAAATAAAAAAGAGTTGGCATGTGGCTCAATGATTAAGGGCCCCTGGGTTCAATCTCTGGTATCAAATAAATAAACAGTAAATAAATAAATGCAAACATTGGACAGCAATGGGAATCCAACTAAAAAGTTAGAAACCAGCATCCGAAAGTGAAAACTTACACTTACTTCTGAGCATATACATGGAATATTTCCTGCAGAAAAGCCCCTCAATGATACCAGTATTCATGATAAAACCTATAAACTATGTAAATCACACATACATGTATGCATACACCACTAAATTAATATTTTTGGTACTGATTACCACCGAATGACACCCTCAGCCCTTTTTTTGTTTTTTATTTTGAGACAGGATCTCACTAACTTCTCCAGCCCGGCCTTGAGCTTGCAATCCTCCTGCCTCAGCCTCCTGAGGTGCTGGGATTTAGGAGTGTGTCACTATGACCAGATGTAATATATATGAATAAACATAGCTCTTGCTGCTTCCTGTAGGAATTTAACTTCACAAATGAGGAAGATAGAGTCAAAGAATTGATGTCTTAAACAAACAAGTGACCAATCGTTTAGGAGAAAGTGTAACCTCAATCTAGCAGAATTTGCTTGATTCTGGTTTTATTTAAGTTTTCTGAGTCATCGGGGGATGGTCGACATCAATTTAGCATCCTGGTATCCAGGCAACAGCTAGGACTAGGGATGTCAACTTACTGTGAATCACTCAATAATGGACGTACTCAATCTGTGCTTCAGAATCTACCTTTTTCCCTCCTCTCCGTGTAATGAGCATGGAGCTAACAGGTATTATTGATTAGTTTATTTTAGTTCTAGTATAAATAGATTGCATGCTTTAGTGCTGCTTTCTGAGCCAAGTAGCTTTAACCTTTTGTCCTTTAAATTTGATGTTTAAAAAATGAAAGAAATGAATGCCTATTAAAATGATCAAAACAAAAATTTACCTGTGGAGTTTCACACGTGTTTGTTACTTAGTTAAGGCTTATTGCCTGCTTACATCCAAGTGGGAGATAGCCTTGGGCTGTCTCTTCCTTTCTTATGTCTTGGCTCTTGTCCTTGCCAGGTGATGGGGTGGCTCTGGGGAAGACAACGGAGCATGTACTGTTTCTCCTGCTTCATGAACCAGAACATGTCAAACCAAATTGACTATGGACTGGAGTTTGTAACCGGAGGCCCACATAAGTGCAACAAGTCCATGGTAGGATTCAGTTGTAAATGTGGAAGGGCAGAAAAGAAAGAAAACTCCGTTTTCAGGAACCGTAGCAGATTGAGCATTTGGTCCAGTTACAAATGAAGTAAGAGGTGGGGGAGGGGGAGGGGATACACAAGGGAAGGGAGAAAGAGGGAGGATAGGGACAGATCTAGGCAGACAATCAACAATGTAGCATTGGCTTTACCCCCTGAGAATCCAAATAATATCGATGCAATCATTCAATTCTGGAAAATTCACAATATAAGCATTTAAATTGCTTGAAGAGCCGAAATATAGAAGAACCAAGAGACTGGGATGTGGACGATGTAGGGGTTATTCTGGTTTAAGAACATATGCATATTATATTATTACTTTATATGCATTTATGATTGTATGATAACTCCTTAATAAAAAAATTTTAAAAAAGAAAAAAAACAAGAAAAAAGTTTTAAAAAAGAAAATGCATATTATATTATTACTTTATATGCATTTATGATTGTATGATAACTCCTTAATAAAAAAATTTTAAAAAAGAAAAAAAACAAGAAAAAAATTTTAAAAAAGAAAAAAGTCAAGAAAACAGAAGTATTATCAGCAGTTATGGGTTTGCCATAGAAGAAAGTACTGGCATCTTCATGATACATTTAATTATTATGAATATTTCTAATATTGTTTTAAAATCTCAGTATATTGGGCTGGAGCGGTGGCGGTTATAGCGCTTGCTCAGCATGCGCAAGTACACGGGTTCAAACCCCAGCACCCACGTACACAACTAAGTGTCAGAGCAATGAAAGCCACGTGAAAAACTCAATAAAATTTGATTCTCTCTCTCTCTCTCTCTCTCACTGCCCTTCTCTCTTTAAAAAAAGAAAAAAATCTCAGTATATTGAAATTATAGTTAGCTGGACATTGTGGGACACACCTGTAATCCCAGTTACTCAGGAGGCTGAGATAGGAGGATCAAAGCTCAAGGCCAGGCTAGACAACTTAATGAGATCTTGTCTCAAAATAAAAAAATAAGAACAAGATGTAGTTCAGTGGTAGAGTACCTGAGTTAAATCCCTCATGCAGAAGAAAGAAAGGAAGGAAGGAAATTTTAACAGATACCTGAATGTAATACTTAATGAAATTATCGTAGTTCATAGATGCTGATATTTACTCTTGGTGAAGAAGCATGTACATTACTTTACCACATGATTATCTTTTAACATTTAGAACTGTTTCACCATAATTCACTTCCTTTATATTTCTATGTTTCATTGTATGCATTGAAAACATTATTCTGAAGAGTCTATGAACTTTATTAGAATGTCAGAGGGCATAATGACAAACAAAAATATTAAGTTCTTCTCTAGACCAATTTACCCAAATTTTCCAACTGTTACAAAATCAGAACACAAATTTCTTAACCTAACTTTTAAAATTTGTGATAACCTGATCCTTCCTATTGCACACCCTTTTCATTATTCATAGCAGAACTAACTGATCCATTCTGCTTTGAATAATGAATGGTGACCTTCAAGTCTCATGGACCACCAAGCACAGCCCTACCACAGCCTCTTTCAGCCCCTCCCATGAAATGCCCTCTGTAGAGCTATGTCATTCAAAGTGCCCACAGCTAGTCCCAAGCACTACTGTTAGTGAGTATGAGCCTCCTGACCACCGTAACATAAGGACATAGACCAGAGGACAGCTTTCTGGCACTCAACTGAGAAATCAACATAAAGGAATCAGAAGAAAAAGGCAAAGACATTCTGAAGTGCTATGGGACTTGACCATTCTATGGCCCTATTGCGTATTTAATAAACAATCTCACGTTTCAGGAAGCTTGGTAAGCATTAATAAGGCGTTTACTAAGTGTTTTGCACATACTAGAGACTTCGCTGAATGTTCCACGGGCTTTAACTATACTGTTTTAAAATTTTATTTCTTTATTTTTTTCATGCATGTGGTACTGGTGATTGAACCCTGGGGTGATCTCATGGAAATACATCCCCAGCCCTTTTTATTTTTTGTTTTGTCAGGTCTCCTTAGTTTCCCAGGATGAACTTGAACATGTGTGATCCTCCTGAGTCACTGGGATTACAAGTGTCTGTCACCCATCACTGCCAGCTTAACTCTCTTTTTTTCTTTTTTTAATTCGGAAATTTATTTGTTGAACAATCAAACAAGCTTCTAATGAAATAATATAATATATATAAATTCTGAAAATTAGATTTCTTTTTTTCATTTTTAAAGCAACCCTCTTGGATTGTTGTGTTTATTTTACAGATGAAGAGACAGAAGCTAAATGACCATGGAGTATATGTTTGTCAGCTTTGTGTTGCTGTGACCAAAATATCTGGTAAGAACAGATATTCTGGGCTGGAGCGGTGGCTCAGTGGTTTCGGCGCTTGCCTGGCAAGCATGAGGACCCAGGTTCAAACCCCAGCACCATATACACAACTAAGAGTTGGAGCTACGAAGGCCATGTGAAAAACTCAATAAAGTTGTTTCTCTCTTTCTCTGTCTCTCTCACTGTCCTTCTCTCTTTAAAAAAAAAAAAAAACAGGTATTCTTAGAAGAGGAAAATCTATTTTGGCTGGTGGTTTCCGATGTAGTTCATGGTCAGCCAACTCCATTGCTCTGGGCCCAGGTGAGGCAGCACATAGGGGCAGGAGGACAGAGTGGAAGAAAGCTGATAAGCACATGCTGGCCAGGAAGAAGAGAAAGGAAAGGAGCCACAGGGAGGATGAACTGTCCCAGGGCAGCCCCACTGACCCGCCTTCTCAAGTCACACCCTACTTGCCTACTGTTCCCACCAAGTCCATTCACACCAGGCTGGGCTGATTAGGTTATGGCTCTCATAATGGAATCGTTTCCCCTCTGAACATTTCTGCTTAACACAGCAATTTTAGGGGAACATCTGGTAGCTAAACCGTAACAGAGAGTATCGGGGAAGAAGAACACCAGCATGCCTAATGTGGCCCCCATTCACCCCTGCATTCCCCATGATGTTATTGTCTGTTAGCGTGTGTAGAGGAATGATGTGAGGCTGCCAACTCAGTCTCTGTTGAAGAGGTGGCCAAGTCAGCTGCACTAGTCCTTGAACTTCAGCTGTAAATCTAACAACGGTGCCCTGATTTCAAACTCACCCAACAACCTCCTAATCTTAATCTGTCTTCTCACTTAAGAGGAATTACAGGAAGAGTCTGCACTATCAATGATGTTGTTAACTAGACTGTTTGGTCTCCATGACAATTACATTTTTGTCCAAAACTTTTAAAATTAGACTCTTATTCTAAAAGATAAAAAAGATTCACTTCTCCCTAGACCTCCCATCAAATACAGCTGAAAACTTTTGACATTATGAAAAATAAACATAAGAAGATCCTGAAAAGGGCTGGAGCGATGGCTCAGCGGTTACAGCGCTTGCCTTGCATGCACAAGTGCCTGAGTTCAAACCCCAGCACCACGTACACAGCAAAGTCTCAGAGCATCAAGGGCCACATGAAAAAAAAACTAAATAAAATTTTTTTTTCACTCTGAAAATTTCACTCTGTGAAAATTTTTTTTCTCTCTGTCTCACTGTCCCTCTCTCTTTGAAAAAAAAAAAGACCCTGAAAGATAAAAGAAAGCATCCTGATGATATATATTTGGGCCAGAGGAACAACATGAGAGAATTCCCTACATTTTCCTTTTTCTCATAAATTTCAGACTGGGCACCAAAGAAGCTGGCAACTCAAAAGTGCCAATGGGCACAGAGAAGTAAAGCTTCTCTCTATCTCTCTCTCTCTCTCTCCCCCTCAATACTGAGATTGAAACTGGGGTGCTCTACTGCTGAGCTACAACCCCAGCCATTTTTATTTTAATTTGAGTTAGGGTCTTGCTGACCTTGAATTTGTGATCCTCCTGCCTCAGCCTCCCAAGTTACCAGGATTATGAAAATGTGCCCCTGGTGAGACCAGCATAGGGTGGAATACTTTAAGACAATAACTAATCTACTACAGCCAGCACCAGAGGAAGAATGCTGATTCCATCCACCCACCAGCATGCATCCTGGACCTGTCCTCACCAGATGGCAGCAATGTGCCCCCTGCCCTTGCAAGAGTGGGATCAGAGAATGTCAAGTAGGCACTTTGATCCCATGAAGCACCTGCCCTCCTTCCCTGGAGTTGGAGTCAGAAAAGGCCTGGTGGAAGGCTCAACACTGTCACCACCACTCAGTAGCAGTGAGCAGGGGATGCCACGTAGGAAGCAGCAAAAAGGCATTACTGCCCCTTCCATCCAGGGGGACATCTGTGAAGGCTTTGGGGGTGCCACAACTCCCATCTGTACCTAGCAGGTGCAACACCAAGGTCGAGAGGGGAATCTGCTTGTCTGTCCCCACACGGCACTACCAGATGATGCCCCTTTGTTCCATCCACAGCCCTCTTGTGCCAGGGCAGCGGGGATAGGTTACTGAAAGGCCAAAGAAAGGGCCCAGAGATGGCACCAAAGACATGTAGTTTACTGGGGAAAGCTTGCAAAAAATCAGAGACTTCTCCAAGAAGAGTACAACAGTGACAGGCTGACAGATGGCATCTCCGTCTCTCAAGGTGCTTTGCCAAAGCAATGTCTCCTGGCTGGATGAGTGACACATCCTTTCCATGGTGCACTCAGTTCCATGCTGTCTCACTTAGAGGGTGGTTTATGCAAGGAGCCACAGTCCTGGCATACACGCAAGAAAGTAGCTCTCTACGGACAACAATAACTTACCCTAGTTCCCAGGATGCATAAGAAAAAGCCACTTCCTGTAAGATAAAATGTATCTAGGAATTCTGGCCCAGCATTCTCTCATTGTTTTTGGAACTGGTTGGGTCCCAGGGAACTGTACAGCGGCTCTCAGGGGCACAGTGTGTTACCATCCCCCCTTTGCTTTAGGGATGATTCACCCCTCGATGAGAAATAAAATGTCAGGAAGCAGCTTCAACACAGGTTTCAATAAAATCTAGAACCTCATAGCTTACTAAACAAAATGTCTAGGTTTCAATTAAGATATCAATCATACCAAGAAACAAAGCCAATCACAACTGAATGCAGAGGAATCATCAGTAGATGTCAACCCTTAGACCACAGAGAGGTTAGAATTGACTGCTGAATATTTTATTCATTCATTCATTGTGCTTCTGGGGATTGAACCCAATGCATACTAGGCAAACACTACCACAGAGCTAATCCCCAGCCCCTGACAAAGATTTTAAAGCAGCCATGATAGAGGCTGGGCTCAGTACCTAGATGGTTTCACTGGAGTATTCTACTAAAATGTAAAGAAGAATTAACATTGATTCTATGCATGGATTTGGGGACTTAGTAGAAAAGGACAATTAATCAACACCTCTCAATTAAATTTTTGTAATGAGTACTACCCACATAAAAATGTAGGTAATAGAAAAAGAAAATACTGTAGACCAATACTCCTTAAAAATATAGACATTGGTGCTGGAGCGGTGGCTCAGTGGTTGCAGCGCTTGCCTGGCATGCGCAAGTACGCAGGTTCAAACCCCAGCACCACATACACAGCAATGTCTTGGAGCAACGAAGGCCACATGAAAAACTAAATAAAATTGATTCTGTCTTTCTCTCTCTCACTCACTGTCCCTCTCTCTTTAAAAAAAAGACATAAAAATCCTTAAAAATTATTAGCAAAGAGAATTCAGCAATATATAAAAATTATATCCACATGCAAAAGAATAAAATTGGGCCTCTATCTTATTTCACATATAAGAATTACCTAAAAATAGATTACATACATGTGCATGAGACATAAAACAATAAAAACCCTAGTGGAACACCGGTAGAAACCCCACGACTTTGTACTTGGTAATGACTTCCCAGACACAACACCAAAACCACCAACAATAAAAACAAAAATACACAAATGAGACAATATCAAAGCCAAAAAGTTTTGTTCATCAAATTTCACAAACTACAGAATGAAAAGGCAAAATAGAAAATGGGGAAAAATATTTACAAATAATGTATCCGGCAGATGAGTAATATATCCAGAATGTATGAAGAACTGCTGCAACCCAACAGAAAAAATAATCAAATAACCAAACTGCAAAATTAGTGAAGAACTTTAATAGACATTTTTCCAAGATTCATCCTGGCCTGTAAAGCATCTTTCAGGTAGATTTCTTTCTCAGATGCTTTACCTGCAGCTCTGAGAAATTCCTTTGCTTTTTCTTAGGAGTTATTGTACTATAGGGGCTTCTTCTTTTTTTTTTTTTAAGAGAGGGATAGTGAGAGAGAGAAAGACAGAATCAAATTTTATTTAGTTTTCCCCGTGGTCTTCATTGCTCAGACACTTTGCTGTGTACATGGTGCTGGGGTTCGAACCAGCGTCCTTGCTCATGCTAGGCAAGCGCCAGAACCGCTGAGCCACCACTCCAGCCCCCTGCAGGAGCTTCTCTTTCTACTCTTTGGTACCTTGCCTGGTTCCAGCCAGCAAATAAATAAACAGGGCAGATCTGAAGTATTCTCACCAACAATAAAACAAAAGGCAATAATAACTATGTGAGTTAATGGATATGATAATATGATAATTAACTTGATTGTGGGGATTCTTTCACAACATATATACATATATCAAAACATCAAATCAAACATCTTAAACATACGCAAATTTTATTTGCCAATCACACCTCAGTAAAACGGAGTGAAAATAGAAAGGAAATCTTGTCACATTTTGCAACATGGTTGAACTTTAACAACATTATGCTAAATGAAATAAGACCATCATCACAAGAAAAAACTGTACGATTCCACTTTTGTGATATATTTAAAGGAGTCAAGTTCATGAACCAGAATGAATGGTGACTGCCAGGGTCTTGGTGGAGGGGTGAAAAGGGAATTGTTTAATGAATATAAAGTTTCAAATTTATTAGATGGAAAAGTTCTGGGGAAATCTTAACAGTGTCAACATGCTTTGTCCTACTGGACTATCCATTTTAAAATGAGTAAGATGAACCAGGTTCAGTGATACATCCATGTAATCCCAGAGACTGGGGAGGCTGAGGCAGGAGGATCTCAAGTTTGAGGCCAGCCTCAGCAACTTAGCAGGCCTTGTCTCAAAATAAAAAAAAATATTAAAAAGGACTGAGGAAGTAGCTCAATGGTAAATCACACCTGGGTTCAATCCCTAGTACCAAAATAAATAAATAAATAATGATTATGATGGGAAATTCTGTTATGTGATTTTTACCACAACTTTATATACATGATGACTCATTGGTATTTATCACAAGTATCCAAGGTTTGCTCGGCATATGGAGGCTGATGCATGTAGTCCACTGTATTAAGAGGCTAAAGAAGTAAAAAGGGCCATGATCTATTGGTGGATGCAAAAATAGCATCTGACAGAATAATGCACCCTTCACAACAAAAACTCTAATAAAAATAAGAACAGTTGAGGCTCAAGCCTCAACTTGAGCAAAAGCACTTGCTGAAAAACCTACATTTAGCATCATGGAAAGTTTTTGCCTTAAATCAAGGTCAAGGCAAGGATATCAGCTCTCACCATCCCATTCAACAGTGCTAGGGGCTGCACCAAGTTCAACAAGGCAAGAAAAGGAAACAGGAGTATAGATCAGATGGAAGAAGGAACACTGCCCCTGTGTGTAGATGACATCACTGTCTGCATAAAAGATTCCAAGAATCTGCAAAAAACTTCTAAAACTAAGAGAGTTTTGCAAAATCATAGGATATAAGATAAACACACAAAAAACAGTTGTACTTATTTATACTCACAATAACACAGAGACACCACAATTTAAAATGCAATGCCATTTACAATTGCTGAAGAGCAGGAAATACTCAGCTGTAAGGCTGACCAAGCATATCCAGGAATTGTGCACTTCTAAGTCCACAACACTGCCAGGCACAGTGAGGCATGCCTGTGATTCCCGCAGCTTGGGAGGCTGAAGCAGGAGGATCAGGACCTCATGACCAGCCTCAGCAACTTAGAAAGACCCTGTCTCAAAATAAAAATTTTAAAGGGATGGGGATGTAGCTCAGTGGCAGACATTCATGGTTTCAATCTCCAGTACTGCAAGATAATAATTATTAGAATAATGAAAGAAGATCAAAATAAATGGAGAGATCTGTCATACTCATGGATTTTAAAGCCAAGCATAATAAAGAATTCAATTCTCCCCAAACTGACATATAAAGAGAGGGACAGTGAGGAAACAATTTTATTTGGTTTTTCATGTAGCTCCGAGACTTCGTTGTGTACATGGTGCTGGGGTTTGAACTCGAGTACTCAAGTATGCCAGGCAAATGCCATAACAGCTGAGCCATCACTCCAGCCTGGTATATAAAGGTTTAATGAGAGCTAGGGGTGTAGTTTAGTGATGCAGATCATGCCTAGCGTGTGCCAGACCCTGAGTTCCAGCTCCAGCATCAAGTAAAAAAATTGATGCTTAATTGAAAAATATGTATTAAAATACAAGGAAGGAAGATCATTAAAACAATTTTGAAAAAGAATAAATTAAGAGGATTCATCTACATAATTTCAAAACGTATTATTGAGGTATAGCAACAAAAGCCATGAGGCAGAGTGATAGATACATAAATCGGTGGAATAGTGAGCCCAGAAGTAGATGAACAGAAATCTGCTCACATTCCTGATTAAAGGTCAAAAGCAAGTCAATGGAGTAAATGACAGTACCCAAAGAGACCTTTCAATGCCTGATGTGGGAACAATTGGGCAGCCATCAGCACAAGACTATGAATCTTTACCCAAATCTCACACCTTACACAAAAATTGACTCAGAATAGGTCGCTGATTTCAATATAAAACAAGACTGTAAACTTCCAGGAAAAAATCTGGGGTCTAGTGTTAGAAAGAAGATTTCTTGGACACTCAAAGCATAATTAATCCATAAAAAGAAAAATTTATTTATTAGACTTCATCAAAATTAAAAATTTGGGGGGCTGGAGCAGTGGCTCAGTGGTTACGGTGCTTGCCTGGCATGTGCGTGTATGTGAGTTCAAAGCCCAGCACCATGTACACAACAAAGTCTTGGAGCAACAAAGGCCACGTGAAAAACTAAATAAAATTGATTCTCTCCCTCTCTCTCTCTCTCTCTCTCCTCTCTCACTGTCCCTTTCTTTAAAAAAAATTAAAAATTTTGCTCTATGAAAGACTATGAAAGGTCAAGCTTCTACAGATGGGGAAAGTATTTGCATATTATGTTTCAAAAAAAGATGAATATCTGGAATATGTAAAGAACTCTCCAAATTCAACAGTAAAATAAACAATCTACTTAGAAAGTGGTTGGAAGACATTTACTGAAGAGAATATGCAGATGGCAGATAATCACATGAAATTGTGTTCAACATCTTTAGCCATTAGGGAAATGGAAATTGAAACCAGAATGAGATATCACTAGGCAACAGAGAGAATGGCTAAAATAAATAATAACGACAACACCAAATGTTGACAAGCATTGGAAAATCCAGGCTATTCATACATTGCTGGTGGAAGTGGAAAACGGTACAGCCACTTTGGAAAATAGTTTGGTAGTTTCTTTAAAAGACAAATATGTCATTTAAAAACTGTGGCTGGGGGTGCTGGAGCGGTGGCTCGGTGGTTACAACTTTTGCCTGGCATGCGCAAGGACTCAAGTTCAAACCCCAGCACCACGTACACAACTAAGTTTCAGAGTAATGAAAGCCATGTGAAAAACTCAATGAAAATTGATTCTCTCTGTCTCTCTCTCTCACTGTCCCGTCTTTCTTAAAAAAAAAAAAAAAAGATAAACATGTCACAACTAGATTTGCACTCCTAGGTACTTATCCCAGAGAAATGGAAATGTGAGATTATGCCAGTGTACACAGATATTTATAAGAGCTTTATTTGCATTAGCCAAAACCTAGAAACAGTCCAGAAATCCTTCGGTGGGTGAAATACTGGTACATCTACACAATAGAAATACCAGTCAGCAAACAGAGGGGGACACTATTGACAGATGCAAGAAGCTGGATGAGGGCTGGAGAGGTGGCTCAGTGGTTTCTGCGCTTGCCTGGCAAGTGCGAGGACCCGGGTTCAAACCCCAGCACCACGTACACAACTAAGTGTTCAAGCAACTAAGGCCATGTGAAAAACTAAATAAAGTTGTTTCTCCCTTTCTCTGTCTCTCTCTCTCTCACTGTCCCTCTCTCTTTAAAAAAAAAAAAGAAAAAGAAAAAGAATCTGGATGAATCTCAGAGCATTATACTGCCTGTAAAAAGCCAATCACAGAAGCTTGCATATTGTATGATTTCATTTATACAGCATACCTGAAATGACAAAACTGTAGAAATGAAAACTAATTAAGGGGTTGCCAAGTATTTTACAAAGCAGGGGGAAGTGGGTGTGGCTCCAAAAGGGCAATGCAGGTATCCTGCAGGGGTGGAACTATTTATTCTGTACCTTTATGATCTCTGCGTGAATATCCTGGGTGTGATTTTGTCCTGCAGTTTTGCAATATGTCACCGTGGGGTGAAACTGGGTAAACGGTACACGGATCATGCTACAACTTTATATCAATCCGTATTTATCGCAAAATAAACAGTTTAATTTAAAAGTTGGTCCTCCGGGGCTGGAGCAGTGCTCAGTGGTTACAGCGCTTGCCTTGCATGCACAAGGACCCAAGTTCAAACCCCAGCACCACATACACAATGTAGTGTTGGAACTATGAAGGTCACATGAAAAACTAAGTAAAATTGATTCTCTCTTTCTCTCTCTCTCTCTCTCTCACTGTCCCTCTGTCTTTAAAAAAAAAAAAAAAAGTTGGTCCTCCGGGCACAGGGTCTCTGGGCTGAGCCACGGTGGACGATTCGAGGGCAGCGGATCTGTAACTGGTGAGCCCCACACAGCCTCCTGTGGAAGGCTGAGCCTGCCTTGCAGCCTTCTCCCTCTGCCTCATAACCGTGTCCACCAATGAGAATGCAAATTCACCAGCTGCCCAGCTTAGCAGATTCAAGAACAAGAGAGTATAGAAATGAGACAGCGCCAAATAGAAGTTAATGTGGAGCTAGTAAAGCTAAGGAGGACCAGAGGCTGGAAAGGAGAAATGGAAGCTGCTTCCCTGATGAGGCTTCTTCTCCACCACAGGAAAACCGCAACAATCAGGACACTGTGAGTTGGTCTGCTGATGACACTGTCAAAGGCAGAACAATTTGGAAAGCCAGCTCCAGGCTACTCAAGCTGCCAGGAACCTGCTTTCTCAGGAAAAACAGTCCCCCATAGACAGTATAATTCGGGCTGATTTGATTCCAAAATGTGTGTCCTTCTTGGGCAGAACCCACTGTAGCCCACTCAGTTTGAGTCTGCTTGGGTGCACTGACATTGCTCCTGGTACCTCAGAACAGACCGAGGCTGTGGAGGAAGGAGGTGCTATCCCAGCATTCATTTCTCCCTTGGCATCTTCCCATGCTCACGTCAGTGAACAAGCTGTATGGGCTCTGGGAAACATTGCAGGTGATGGTTCAGTTTTCCCAGACTTGGTCATCAAATGTGGTGCAGTGGACCCACTGCTGACTTTTCCTGCAGTTGTTCATAAGTCAGCTTTAGCCTGCGGTTACTTACATAATCTTAACCTGGACACTGTCAAACCTTTGTGCAACAAGAATCCCGCACCCCCGCTGGACGCCGTGGAACAGATTCTTCCCACTTTAGTTTGTCTCCGGTGTCATGATGATCCAGAAGTATTAGCAGATACCTGCTGGGCTATTTCCTACCTTACTGATGGTCCAAATGAATGCAATGCAACAGTTGTGAAAATTGGAGTTGTGCCCCAACTCTGGAAGCTTCTAGGTGCTGCTGAATTGCCAATTGTGACTCCCTCTCTACGAGCCGTAGGGAATATTGTCACTGGAACAGATGAGCAGACTCAGGTTGTGATGGATGCAGGTGCACTTGCCGTCTTTCCCAGCCTGATAACTAACCCCAAAACTAACATTCAGAAGGAAGCCACATGGACAGTGTCAAATATCCCAGCTGCCGACAGAACCAGATACAACAAGTTGTGCATCACGGATTAGACCCGTCCCTTGTCGGTGTTCTCTCCAAGGCAGACTTTAAGACACAAAGAAAGATGTATGGGCTGTGACCAATTATACAAGTGGTGGGACAGTCGAGTAGATAGTGTACCTCGTTCATTGTGGCATAATAAAGCCATTGAAGAACATCTTAACTGCAAAAGATACCAAAATTATTCTGATTATTCTGGATGCCAATTCAAATATCTTCCAGGCTGTGGAGAAGCGAGGTGAAACTGAAAAGCTGAGTATAGTGATTGAAGAATGTGGAGGCTTGGACAAAATTGAAGCTCTACAGAACCATGAGAATGAGTCTGTGTACAAGGCCTCATTAAACTTGATGGAGAGGGGTTGGGGATTCAGCTCAGTGGCAGAGCACTTGCCTAGCATGTGCAAGGACCCGAGTTCAGTCCTTAGCCCTGAAAAAAAAAAAACTGATGGAGAAGTGTTTTTCAGTAGAGGAAGAGGAAGACAGGAATGTTGTGCTGGAAACTATCCCTGAAGGGGGCACCTTCCAAGCTCAGGATGGGACTAGGATGGGACTCCGGACCTTTAACTTCTAGGCTGTACAGCTGAGTGTGCTGTGTATGATGTTTGGTGTAAGTGTGTCTTACTTTCTCTCTACCAAGAACTCTTTTTAAATGTGGTTTGTTATTGTAGCACTTTTTACAACAAAACTATACTTGAACAGTTCCAAACTGCACACACTGAATGAAACTTGTCCTGTAAATAGGTTTCTTATTTCTATGTGGAATTTCTTATCTTACAGTGTCTTGCAAATAAAGATTAAATTCCATCCCTTTATTAAAAACATTGGTCCTTCTATTTCATTTATCCACATCCTGAGGTTGACTAACAAGGCCTTTTCTTCTGTGAGAAGAAGACATCGTATTCTCATAATCAGGTTTCTGAGTTGGATTTAAACCATGACAGATCCTGCGAGGGCAACTGGTGGAGCCTTTTGAGACCTCTGGAGCTACCCAAACGCACTTGCCATTTTGCTTTCCATATTTAAACTTCTCTAAGTTCTATTATTTCAAATATAGCTCAAGTCCCACTCTTCCTAGACGCTCTGCTCATCTACCCCAGAGCTCACTTACTCCTCCCTGACGCTGTCAGCTCTCTTCAGGCACAGCTGGCTGTGCCTGGTAGTGACCATCCTCCCCTGGAGTCTGTGGAGCACCTCAGATGTGCTAATGTGCTAATGTGAACTGAGAGTTGCTTAAGGGGAAAAAACACACCAGATTGTAAACTTAGAATGAAGAAAAGGAAAGGCAAAACATTCTATTAATTTTTATATTGACTTCATATTAACTGACTCCAATGTTATGTTGACTTTTGGATGTATTGGGCTAAATATATTATGTTATGGTTTGGATGTGACATGTCCCCTGAAAGCTCATGTGTGAGACAATGCAAGAAGGTTTAGAGGTGAAATGCTGGGTTATTAATCAGTGCATTGATTCCGTGTTGGGATTAGCTGGGTTGTTAACTGTAGGCATGGAAGGGTGGCTGGGGGAGCTGGGTCATTGGGGTGTGCCTTTAGGGGATATATTTTGTCCTTGGTGAGGAGGTCTCTCTCCCTCTGCTTCCTAGTACCATATTTCCAGCTGTTTTCCTCTGCCACAACCTTCCTCCGTGATGTTTCACCTCATCTCAGGACCCGAGAAATGGAGTTGACCATCAAAGGACTAAGACCTCTGAAACCATGAGCCCCAAAATAAACTTCTCCTCCTCAGCTCGTTCTTGCCAGGTCTTCTGGTCACAGCAGTGAAAAAGCTGACTAAACATATTATAATAATAAGAGCAATATCATGTGCTTCTTTCTACTTTTCTGCTAGACATGGAACCCCAGGGTACTCTACAGTCCTCTGCCCCTTTTAATTTTTTTTAAATTTTATTTATTCATCTGTTTTTTGTTGTTGTTGTCATGTACATGATGCTAGGATTTAAACCCGGGTCCTTGTGCATACCATGCAAGCACTTGAACCACTGAGCCACCTCTCCAGCCCAACCCTTTTTAATTTTTGTTTTGAGCCAGGGTTTTTGTTAAGTTGCTGAAGATTCCACTAAGTTGTCCAGGCTGGCCTCAAACTTGCAATCCTCCAGGTTACAGGTGTACATCACCATGCCCAGCTCTTTCCAATTTTTCAATGTGATTACTATAAAATGTAAAAATCGTGTATGTGGGGGCTGGAGCGGTTGCTCAGTGGTTATGGCGCTTGCCCGGCATGCGCAGGTACACAGGTTCAAACCCCAGCACCCACATACACAACTATGTGTCAGAGCAACAAAAGCCATGTGAAAAACTAAATAAAGATTGATCCTCTCTCTCTCTCTCTCTCTCTCTTTCTCACTGTCCTCTCTTTTAAAAAAAAAAAATTGCAGGCTGGAGCAGTGGCTCAGTAGTTATGGTGCTTGCCCGGCATGCACAAGGACACGGGTTCAAACCCCAGCACCCACGTACACAACTAAGTGTCTGAGCAATGAAGGCCATGGTAAAAACTCAATAAAAATTGATTCTCTCTCTCTCTCTCTCTCTCTCTCTCTCTCTGTCCTTCTCTCTAAAAAAAGAAGAAGTAAGAACAACTTTTTAAAAAAAAATTGCGTATGTGGCTCACATTTGTGGTTCACATCATGTTTCTACAGGATAGTGCTGATGTCTACACTCACATTAAGTGCCAGCCAGTATACGTTACTATAGACCTTTCCTTAGCAAATGCTTAATAGCCACCTGTTTTTGGCTACTTTATATTCTGCTGATCACAGACTGAAGACTGCCGCAGGGATTCCAACCACCATGTGAGCCTGTGTTCCTGAGTTGCACAGACTATAAAGCGAAATGTCAATGCTATTGTGTCCTTTGTTGCTAGGTTCTATCTGGGATCCAGCTTCCACAGTCCTGCTGCGCAATGTACAACTTAGAAGCAGTAATGAGCAAATGCAGAAAGCAGGAGTTGTGGTGGGAAGATTCTGGCAGGCATGGCGGTGCAAGCATGCATTTATCTAGGGCAGCTGGAGCTGAGGGTCTAGGGTCTGGTCCTGAGCACCACAGCGCCAAACCACAGACCATGACTGCAGTGCAGCTCCTGCCAGAATGCCCTGCAGTGTCATTTCTCCCAGGAAGGTTGTTCCTTATAGTGTATTTTCTGGAGATGCAGTGTCCCTGCCTGGTTCGGGGGCCATCTCCAAGATTTCATAAACTACAAATGTGCTTCAGTATATTCCTTTATGCTCAAATGTACCAGAATAGATGGTAAGAACTGTGGCTAATGATGATAGCAATCTCAGTTGTCTGCC
This sequence comes from Aplodontia rufa, assembly GCA_004027875.1. Lineage (NCBI taxonomy): Eukaryota > Metazoa > Chordata > Mammalia > Rodentia > Aplodontiidae > Aplodontia > Aplodontia rufa. Next base: position 27,247 of record PVKS010023125.1, read on the forward strand.
TTTTGAGGAAAAATACCTTTTTTTGAATGTGCATAGCCAATGTAATGTGCCCCGTGCAGTAAAGTGTTCAATAAATAAATGCCATTAGGATAATGATCAAGCTCTCAGCTTCCGGACTGAAATGCCCTGAGCCACTTTCCTCCACCACACTCCTTCATCCTAATGTTCAGCCTCATCTCAAGCCCCGAGGAATGGAGCTAGCCTTCTGCGGACGGAGACCTCTGAAGCCAATATCGTCAGGCCCCTGATGCACCACTGTATTCTCAAGTCACATCATGGCTTTTAAAGATACCAGAAAGACACCGTGAAAGCAGAGGCAGCTTTTCACCAAATTATAATCATCCTAATCAGGTGCAATGTGAAATCCCTGGTCAAGCTACAGTTTCCTGTTGGAAGTCTGAAATGAGAAGGGCACACGTGCTTGGCTGCTTTTCTGTTTGTCCACAATGTACCCTGGCTAGAAAATGGGTTCTTGGGCCTCTGGTGCTTGCTCAGAGGAAGAAGGGAAGGAGAAAATTAAAAAAAAAAAAATAGGACTAACTTTTAAGTCTACTAAAAAAATTTTTTTTAAATACCAGATTCTGCTTCCATAGAAGAGCCACAAGCTTTAAAGAATCATCATACATAGCATGTTTTACACTTTGAATCCTGAATTTGTCCCAAAGGCCCGTATGTTGAAGGCTTTGTCCCTAGCCCAAGGAGCCATTGAGAGGTATGGAAACCTTTAGGTTGCAGGGCTCCCTGGAAGGAAGTTATGTCAGTGAAAGTATGCGCTTGAAAGGGATATTGAGAACCTGGACCCTTGATGCTGCTCTGCTTCCCAGCCACCATGAAGTGACCATGCCTCCTTCACCTGAGGTACTATGCTGCTGTAAGTCCAACGAAACAGGGCCAAGCAACCATGGACTGAACCTCTGAAACTTGGAGCCAAAATGAACCTTTCCTTCTTATAAATTGATTAATTCAGGTATTTTGTCACAGTGCTGGAAAGCTGACTGTGAAAAAGTCTTTTTCTCCTCAAAGGTTTCAAGTCTTGTGCTAAAGTAAGAGAATTTCACTTAGCTCATAATGACGCGTTGACAAAAACATCAAGTTATAACTTTCATATTTTTTTCTGAACACTGTATTTATATAATCCATTAAGTATTAAGTAATTAATTACTATCTACTCATTGATTATTAATTTTTATATCCACCAAGGTTCTTTTTGCATGAAAGCCATTCACTGACTAATCCTAATTGTCTGTACCCTAAATCAGAAAATTATGATATTCGCATGACTTTGAATATTCATTCTCGTTTGATGTGTTGGCAAAGGCAGTTTATCATGGCTCTGCAGGCTCTTTCTGGGTCTGTCAAGTATGAAAGTCTCCAACACTTTTTTTTTTTAAGAGAGAAGGACAGTGAAAGAGAGAGAGAGAGAGAGAGAGAGAGAATCAATTTTTTATTGTTTTTTTTCACGTGGCTTTTGTTGCTCTGACACTTAGTTGTGTACGTGGGTGCTGGGGTTTGAACCTGGGTACTTGTGCATGCTGGGCAAGCACTGTAACCACCAAGCCACCACTCCAGCCCCACATCCCCAACACTCATAACCTGTCATTTTTCTGGGTTACGTTTGCAGTGGACAATCTTGAAGGACGGATACTGCCTCCCTCTGGGTCACAGAGCAGACTCTTGTCAGAAGAGGTGCCCCTCTCCTGACACTCAACTCACCCCATGTGCAGGCATCCACCTGGTCGTTTCCTCCCCTTGGGTCTTTGGGAACAAGAAAACTAGTGGCAATCCTTTGCCCCAACCCAAGAATCGTGTTTCTCCTTCCAGAAGTCATAATACACTAACAGGATAACTTCTAAGCTTAGCAAGTGGGATCAAATCAAATCTAAGATCCAAGAACATCTGCTGGTTTAGAGTGACTAAGTTTGATTCTTTAATACCAAGAATACAATTTGCGGGCTCCATGATAATAACTTCAATGCCATTCAAAGGACTGGGTCATTTCTGAGTCACTAGATATTATGATTCTCTAATATGGGTAATGGAAATGTGTTCAGATTTATTGTCAGAAAGCCCACTTAATTTTCAGAATCTATTAAAATGTGATTGCATTTTATACTATTATTACCTTTTATTCTGTTTAATTATCCAGGGAGAGTATTTATAGCTTAAACTTCTTTTTTCCTTTTCATCAGAGGAGCATTTATCAATTGCAGTTGCCATCTTCTCCTATCTCAGTTGCCACTCGAGCTTTAGAAGAGGCAGCCGCCCAGCACTCCTCTTTTTGTCCATTCATTTCACAAACATTTGTTGAGTGCCTGTGTTTCAAAAGGCATCGTGCAGAGTGCAGCTGGAAGCGTGGTATAGGGTAGCGTCTCCGCAGTGTGTGATCTACACCCTCCGTATTTGTATGGAAGGGAGAAAGCCTAAAGGAAGGACACTCGAGATGCCATTGTGGAAACAAGTGGCAACAGAAAGGGAGAGTACGATTGAGAACGGGCAGATTTCATAGGCGGCTTGAGTAGACAGGGCTAGAGGTGAGAGGGAGGAGGTGGAAGGTGAGAATATCTGAAGTTGAAGGTTGGGTGCTTTCACTGCTGATGATAATGCCTACCCAAGTACAGAATTCAGAAAGAGAAAGAGCTCCAGAGTTGATAAGCAAAGGAAACCCATATTCTGTTTCAGATGTGAACAGCTAAAACAAACGAGAGGCGGGGGAGAGGACAGTGGGGAAAGAAGGGAGGGCTAAGGGGGAAAGAGAAAAATAAATTTTGCATCCCTAGGAAACTAAATAACTCCCACACAATCAATTTCAAAGGGCAATCACAGATGCAAGAGACCAGGGGACAGGAAAAGGGAGCGCGGAGTGCCAGGGGGGTTTTGTTGGCCAAATTATATTGTTATATTGTGTGCATGTATGAATATATGAAAACAGATCCCATCACCACGTACTACTTTAATGCACCAATAAAAATAAACAAATAAAACGAGAAAGAGAATGCCTCTGAATGTAAAGGAGGTTGGGAAGGTGTGACGCCAGCTCTAAGACAGGTTAGGTTCCTGGGATAAGAAGGAGGGACCTTCCCCATGGGCCTGGGATGGGGGGGGGTATTGACTGTAGGTAAGAAGGGAACCTCATGGGCCTCACACCTTACTTTGAAAAACAGATAGAAGGAAGGGTACCAGAAATGCAGAGAGGAGCTGGAGCGGTGGCTCAGTGGTTTCGGCACTTGCCTGGCAAGTACGAGGACCCGGGTTCAAACCCCAGCACCAATTACGCAACTGAGTGTTGGAGCAACTAAGGCCATGTGAAAAACTAAATAAAGTTGTTTCTCTCTTTCTCTCTCTCTCTCACTGTCCCTCTCTCTAAAAAAGAAAAGAAAGAAATGCAGAGAATCTATTTAAGGCACATGCAAAACCTAATAAACAGATATCCAGTAAGAAACATCCAATGCTATAAATAAATCAAAGAAGATGATTTCTGAAAAAGGCCACTGGTGGGTGACTTGCAACTGTGAAGTAAAAACAGGACTATATGGAAACTGGGCTGCACAGGTGAGAGGTTGTGCTACAAGTGAGAGCAGCTCATGAGCATCTGGTGATTCTTGCTAACTCCAAAGGAGCCTCCCAATTCTTCCTTTAATCCAGAGTGAAATTACCTAGGTGCTCACAGGCCACGTGGAGTCCTTAGCAATGGACGTCACCATACAGATCAGGAAGAAATGAAGATAGAGGGAAGGGAAACCGTGGGCCCCACATGAGAGGTGATGAGGTGTTGCTTTGGGGATCAAGCTTGAGTGTGGCCTGTGTAAAAAAGGATCTGTGTAAATGGATTCAATAGCAACAGGCCTATCCAGTAAAAGAAATTCATATCATTAAAAAGGCTTTCTCTCAGCAATTGTACAGCATTGCAGACTCGGATAATTATGACTGCGCCACACGGCTCCTGACATGGAAGATCCTGGAGGATCCATGTGCCCTTGCCGTGTTCTAGATGGATTCTTTTATAAGTGGAACTAATTTCCCTCAACTCTGCCCTTTCTCCCCCCACCTGCTGCCTACACAGGCACATACAGGCAGGCAGCTGCTGCGAAGAGCAAGCTCTGCTGGGGGTCACACCAGATGCTAATCAATTTACATCTGCCACGGACTTCAGCACTCTTCAGCTGGGGTCTTGTAAAAATCTCACATTTTTTGCTCTGCTGCACCAAATTCTGTGCAAATGAACCCACTCTCTGACAGGCCCTTCTCAGATATACTGCAGGCCTTTTGTCTCTGATGTAGTTTTGCCCCATGTTCTGAAAATGTCAGGATGCTGTTATTTTAGTAATAAAAATATCATATTTCTTGGAAGCATTCAGAATGTCAAAAACTGCTGATTTTTTTTTTGCAATTACAAAATGGCATTCAGTTAATACAACAATTATTATATATATATATATATATAAATAAAAGCTGGGCATGGTGGTGCACACATGTGATCCCAGCAACTCAGGAGCCTGAGGCAGTAGGATCACAAGTTCAAGGCCAGCCTCAGAGACTTAATGAGGTCCTAAGCAACTTAATAAGACCCTGTCTCAAAACAAAAATACAAAAAGGGCTGAGGATATGGCCCAGTGCTAAGCGCCCCTGGGTTCAACCCCTGGTACCAAAATAACAATAAAATAATAAAAGGGCTTGGGATGTAGCTCAAGGATAAAGCATCCAGGTTCAATCTCCGGTACAAAAACACTATTTTTTTTTTTAAATAAACTACATCCAAAACAATTGAAGATGAAGAAACGACCATCTCCGTGTACGGCTAATTTGTGCTGAGCACCAGTAAGAATCCACTTTAAATTTCCATGCCAATTTACAACACCCATTCTTTACCAGGCAAAGTTAGTAGCTATTGAAAAGGCCATCAGGATGCGCTACCTAAAGACACATTTAGTAGTGTACTAAATATCCAAAAGAAGACAAATCTTACAGTCGTATGTTTCAATTTGTTTTTTCTTTGAAAGGAGTGAGATGGATACCTGGGGTTTAAATACTTTGTTAAAAAGGGAAAAAAACTGCACTAGAACCAACTTATTTACCATCCTCTTCACCTTCCTCCTCATTATCTTCTTCATCTTCCTTCTCTTCCTACTTTCTTTGTTGTTGTTGCTTTTCTCACCGTTCATAACTCCCTTTCCTGCTGTGTCAGGTCTTCCTGTAGCTCTTAGGCGGCAATATCCCTTTTGTGTTTTAATTTCAGCTCAGCAGCTTTCTCTTTACAGGGCTGCTGATCATCTGCAACAGCCATTCCACATCTCCCCCAGGTCCTCTGCAACATCACCAAGGAGAGCCCAGGACATTCTCCCAGGTCATCTGCAACATCACCAAGGTCAGGCCAGGACATTCTCCCAGGTCCTCGGGAACATCACCAAGCCATAGGCCAGGACATTCTCCCAGGTCCTCTGCAACATCACCAAGGTCAGGCCAGGACATTCTCCCAGGTCCTTTGCAACATCACCAATGAACAGGCCAGGACATTCTCCCAGGTCCTCTGCAACATCACCAAGCCATAG
>PVKS010023126.1:0-32781 GCA_004027875.1 Aplodontia rufa
GTCTGAAGGGGGCTACATTTAGTTTCCTTTTGGTACAAAAGAAAATGAAGAAAGAGCATGGAAATAGCATTGGCCTTATTGCTACAAGACTTGAATTTACGTTTTTATTTTACTTTTTCATTATTGAAATTGTAAATTATTAACACATCTTTTTTATAAGGTTTCACTGTGACATTTCCAAACATGCAAAGATTACGCCTGCTCTCCCTTCTACCCTGTTCCACCTTTTTCCCCCTCCCTGGTTCCCTTCCCTAATAGTCCATCTTCTACTTTCAGGTCATCCTTTTTTTTTCTTTTTTAAGTCTCCATGTATGAGAGAAAAGATGGGATAGTTGGCTTTCTATGTTTAGTATATTTTGCTTGGCAAGATGACCTCCAGTTCTATCCATTTTCCTGCAGATGATAGGATTCCATTCCTCTTTATGGCTCAGTAATATTCCTTTGTGTACATATACCATATTTTCTTTATCCATTCAACTGTTGATAGACACTTAGGCTGATTCCATTATCTCAGCTGTTGTGAAGAGCATTGCAATAAATATGGATATGCAGGTATCTCTTTTGCACGCTGACTTCATTTTCTTCACATGTAGGCCCCAGTATAGGTCGTATGGCTAGATCATACGGTAGTTCTGGTTTTAGGGGTTTTAAGGATCCTTTATACTGTTTTCCACAATAGCTATACTAATTTCCATGATACATATACTCCACTTACTCATTTCTCCACATCCTCACCAGTATTTGTTATTTTTTGCTTTTTTAATTTTGTGCACGTGAGCTTATAATGGCCCTTCTAACTGGCGTGGGCTACAATCTCAATGTAGTTTGATTTGCATTTCCCTCATAGCTAAAGACATTGAGCATTGTTCCACACATTTATTGACCATTTGTGCTTAGCTTTTGGGAGAAGTGTCTATTCAGATTATTTCCCCATTTTTGATTGGGTTATTTGGGGTTGTTGTTGTTTAATTTTTTAGTTCTTTATACATTCTGAATATTAATCATTTTCCAGATGAATAACTGGCAAAGATTTAATTTTTCATTCTGATGGTTGTCTCTTCATTCTATTGATTGTTTCCTTTGCTTAGCAAAAGTTTTTAAATTATTTTTAGAGCATTATGATTTTACATAGTAGTTGGGTTCATTTTGACAAAATTATACATGCATGAAATTTAACTTACTCCATTTTGGCCCCCTTTCCCCCTACTTGCCCTCCTCTCCTTCCTCCCCCTCTTTGCAGAAACTTTTTAATTTGACTGAGTCCCATTTGTCAAATCTTGCTTTTGAGTCCTATCCAGGAATTGGTTGCCTGAGCCAATATCTTGAAGGGTTTCTCCTAGTGTTTTCTTGTAGCCTTTTCAAAGTTCAGGTCTTACATTGAGGTCTTTGATCCATTCTGAGTTGGTCTGTGTATGGTGGAGATATGGGGTCTAGTTTCAATCTTCTGTAGGTGGACATCCAGTTGTCCCAGTACCATTTGTTGAAGAGCTCTTTGGCACCTTGGCAAGACCGGGATTTAAATCATAGTTTTGAATTTAATCTGTGAACTTCAATTAATTCCTGTAACATCCACAAGTTACAATAACCTCCTCTGTAAACTGGAGGTAAGAGTACCAGCTCTGTCTACCTTATAGGGTTGATTCAAGAATAAACATCAATCAACAAAAACAAATATATAATAAGATCTGGTTTTCCCCATTTCATAAACATTTAGTTCTCCACCCTAAACAAGTTCAAATTGCTGCTAGGTTAAGCACTGGGAATCAAATTTGGAAACAGGAAGCTCAGCTCCAGTTCTACCAATTCATCTCAAGCACAGGACATTTTATATGAAACCATGGGGCAGGGAGACACAGTGTTGGAAGGAAAGAGCATCCATCTAACACGTTTCCTTTCTCCTCCCATTTACAGGTATTCAGTAAGGCGATGAATATTCCAGAAGGTCACACTGTATCCCTCTCTATTATCAGTAGAGTTGGTTCCATACTACAGTTGATAATTGTTAGCTTCCATTTCTTTTCAGAGTTTTACAATGGAAAAAAATTAAATAAATACAACATACAGCACATAACCAGTTCCTAGTAGGATTATTAATAACTATTTCCTTTTTCTTCCTTGCTTCTCTGCAATTTTTCTTTTTTCACTATTTCAAATATATTTATGCAGCATGCACATGAAGGAGTCAGACAGCTGGAAAGGATGATCCTGCAATCCACAGAATCAGTTCCACATCTTAGTTGTTTCCCAAAGAGCTCCTCTGGTAAATCAGTGTGGCTTTGTCGTCCTTAGTTTAGGGCACCTCAGTGGTAATACTGTGGTTTTTATTTCTTCTCCTCCTGCCATCTCTAAATTTTCATACTTCCCAAACCAGGCCAAAAGGTTCTTACCAAATTATAAAGAGGAAGATGGTCTTTCCTCATCTGGCATCTAGTAAACACAATAATGATCTTTAATCCTTCCTTGGTTCTCTAGTCACCAGAAGGTGGCTGGAATCCAGGTTCTATTACTGACTGGATGCGACTGTGTGACTTTGGAAAAATTTCTTAACTTCCCTGAACTTTAGTCCTGTCTATAAAATGGGGGAAATAATATTTGCAAGGGGTAGTTCTAGGTATTTGTTAAGATAATGCATATAAAGGCCAGATGCATTGCCTGGCACCTAGTAGGGCATCAAAATATCTTGCTATTAAAAACAGTCTTGGGAAACACTGAGGCTGCCATTGATTGGAGGTGGAGCTCAGCTTGCTATGAGAAAGGTGGATTGAGAACTCTGGCTCTGGCCTCTAATGAATAGGTCACAAATCCTAGTTTACCCCATTTGCCTTGGGCCAGGCACTACATTTCTCTGAGCCTCCTAATCTGTAAAATGGAAATAACCACATAACTTATCTTAAGAGTGGTCCTCAAAATGTGGTCCAGAGACCCTGGAGGACCCCAAGACCCTTTCTGGGTATCCTCAAAGTCAAAATTATGTTCATAATGGTGCAAAAATGTTACTTGCACCGTTACGCTGATTCCCTCCTAAGTTTGTGGAGTTTTCCAAAAGCTCCATGACATCTAACTGTAATGTTCTGATGTCTGGAAAGTGCATTCGCAAATTCATTTTTTCTTTTTAAAAATGTTTAATTTCTAATACACTGAATATCAATATATATGTATAACCCACATAAATAAAAGTTATTATGGTATCCTCAATAATTTTAAAAGTTTAAAGGGAATCTGAGATAAGACATTTTGAGAATGACTGCCTGGTAGGGTTATTATAAAAACTGAGTAGCAGGGGCTGGAGCAGTGGCTCCGCGGTTACAGCGCTTGCCTGGCATGCATGAGTTCGAACCTTAGCACCACATACACAACGGAGTCTCTGAACAATGAAAGCCACGTGAAAAACTAAATAAAAAATAAAAAAAGAACTGAGTAGCAACCAGCATAAACATCCAAAGCACAGAATGAACATTATTCTTGTAATTATTGACTCCAGAGCTCTCAAATCCTATCAGAGAAGAGTCTGTTTACTCCAACTACAGAATAGGGTCACAGCACTTTATGCAAAAATCACCCTTGTAATTCTTGACTTTTTTTTAATATGGTGAAAATTCAGTCCATGCTAAACTCCCAACAATGTAAAGACTGCTGTAAAGCAGAAGCCCCTTGTCCCTGCTAGTGTCCTGAGATTCACAAGCCCTGAAGAAACAGGGACTCAGGCCCTTCCCATCTTATGTGTAACCTGTCACCAGAGGGAAGTAGGCAGCAATGAAGTGAAGGCAAGGGAAGTTTGACTTACAGAAAATTCTCTTAAGTCACCAGTCGTAAAGAAGAGATACGGCCTGAAAATAGCAATAGCTTCTTTAAGGACTGGGCAATTTCCATGGAAACAGCCTGAAAAAATACACCTATTTTAAAAGGTGTGTGTGAGGTTCCGAATGACCTGGAAGGGCATAAAAAAGATAAACGATTTTAAAATGTTCAGCTATTGGGTGGGGGTTTTTTCCATTTTTTATTTTCTTTTTACAACTTTGGAACACCCTTGGAAGGAAAAAATAGCACCCCTAAGTTCTGATGTTTATGGCAAGTAGGTAAGGCTCTTGGATGATAGGTATCAAATGGGTCTGAAAAAGACTTTGCACAATCTGGATTATAGTCACCAAGAAATTAACAGAATTCTGTTAAGAACCAAGCAGTTCGCCTCTCTGGTCTGCCAGCATCCTCAACAGACCCCCTTCCGGGCCAGGACCTTGTTTTCTGGACTGTTAAAAATCAAACATATCTTACATCATCAATAACGCAACAAATGCATGCCGTTAGGCACTTTAGCATGAGCTATTTAATTTTAATTGCGAAATTTTTCAGGAGAGCAAGCAAAGGTTTGTGTCTGAGAAATGAGAACCCTAGGAAACACCTTTAAAAAAAATCTTTTAACCACTTCTTTCTTCCTAACCTAGGAAACGAAAATGCCAAAAAGTTACCTAGCACGTAGGCCAGCAGTCAGTCCCCAATACCAGCCTCGTCCCGGTCCTCACCACAGGGCACTCGGCTCCCTGGGCCACCTGTTGCCGTCCTTGCGCCCAGGGTTGAGCTTTAAACCGCCGCTAGAGTTCGTTCTAATTCCCCAGAGCAGAGCTGGCCAGGAAGCCCCGACGCGCCGCGCCGCGCCGCGCCTGCTAATGCGCAGGTCGGGCGGGGACTCCGCAGAGTCTCTCAGCAACAGGCTCCCTTTGTTTTCTCGCAGCTCAGTGTCAAAACTAGACCCCGGACGGCATCCCTTCGCCCACGCTCCGCTCCCGAGCGCTGGCACCCAGCCCACACCCAGGAGATTCCAAAGCGCCCACAGCCCGCGAAGGGGAAACAGGGTCCATCAGGGCAAGAATGCGCAGCGCAGACAGGTTGCTGCGTGAGATCCCCAAGTATAACCCAGATCCGAAATCCCTTAGAGCTCTAGCACACTTGCAGGAGCGCATCGGCCAGGACTCAAGTTCACTGCTCGCCAGGCTTCAGCGAAAGGCAGCGAGATCTCCGCCAGCCTAGGCTCCAAGGCGTGGGAGGAAACCTGGGGGCAGCCTCAGTTAGAGATCCTCACGCACCGGGAACACTGGAGTCCCAATTCTGAAAGTGACCCTCCGCGTTTCAGAGGGACTTCTCTGCGAACGCCACAGGGGTGTGCATTTCTCCGAGTCCGAGAATCCCAGCGAACGCGAGCCAGACAAGTTTAAGTCTGCTCCCGGGGCGTCTGTTTGTTTATTGGCTCTTAAGGGGAAAAGTTTGAAGATCTTTAACCAGTCTCAACCTGGCGCGAGCGGAAATCCCGGAATCTCCGCAACAAAAGTGATCTAACTTCAAGGCTTTATATAAATGGGGACTCCTTTTCCTCCTAGTTCAATCTCTCTCCTTACTCTTCCCGGAGTAGAATGTGTCTTGCATAATTTTTTTTAAGTTATTGTTTTCCTGAGACCAAAGACTGGCGAAGGCGCAAGCAGCGTCCCGAGCGCGAGGCTGCCCCACCCGCGCTCAGCCCCTCGCGCTGCCAAGGGAGCCGGGGTGCGGGTGCTGCAGGCGCCAGACTAGCAAGCGCGCCCCACAGTCCCACGGTCCGCCACTCCACGTGGTCAGGATCAACAGTTTGTTGAGCTCATCAGTGACACCTTGAACTTTTCATAAAGAAAATGGGTATTGCACCGAAAGAGGTTTGGCCGCGCCGGGTCGTACTTAATATTCAATGATCTCGCTTGCGCCTCCCCCTCCTCTTCTCGCAGAAATTCCACCGAGTCCGTTACTGGGTTCAGACTTTTAAGTTAATTTACTGCCCCCCCCCACTTTGGCCAGTAACCAGAGCCTTTAGGGCTAGCTTCCCCCCACCCCCAGCTCCCGCCTGAAAATGACATTTCACCAGCGCCTCCGGAGGGGGCTGAATTTCACTTTGTAACTTTCTGCGGAACCCGAGCCCGGGTGGCAGCTCGGGTGGTGGTATCGTATGCAAATACGCATGCTGACGTTACAGATCATGTGGGTTTTGGCGTAGATTCCCCACTGATCGAGGCATTTTTCCCCCTTTTTTTTTCCTTTTTTTTTCTTTTTTTTTTCCTCCTTCTTTTTTTTCTTTTTAAAAATTTGGTCATCGTTCTCCGAACGGGGGCTTTTTCTGTCTGTCTGTCTAGTAGGCTGGCTTTCCCCCTCTTTCCCACGGAGCCCGAGCCGGGCGCCGGGTGGGGAGTGGGGAGTGGGTGGGGGGAGCCAGCAGAGTTCCATTTTGGAACGCCCGTGCCTCGTCTCCGCGCTCCCAGCCCGGGTCCCCGCGTTCCCAGCCCCGGCACAGGTAAGAAACTTCGCCCTGGCGCGGAGCACCCCCACCCGGCGCCGCCAGCCCCGAGCCCCGCACGCCGGGCGCCGGCCGCTCCAGCCCAACTTTCCCACCGCCGCCGCCGCCGCGGCTCCCGAAAATGTGTTGTTAATGGGACTTGGCCGGGTTTGTGATTGGAGAGGGGGGACGGGAGGGGGGACGTGCAGGCTCTTTTTGCCGATGGGAGGAAGTCAGCGGATCCAGAGGGGGGACGGAGATTTTTTTCTGCAAGAGTTTTGATTACAAGTTTGGATAAATGGGAGCCAGAGCGAGGAGGAGGAGGAAAAACATGTCTACGTTTCCCTATGTCGACATAAGCCACAAAAAAATATGGCGTCCGCTTTCGACAGGGCGTTACGTAGACCCGACTCTGTTTTTATTTATTTATTTCGAGGCCGTCTCCCTCCCTCCTCGGCCCGGCTGCGGCGCTTTGTGCGAGCGGGGCAGGTCCCGCGGGGACTCCACCGGGACGTGGCCCCGGCTCCGCGCGTTTTGGCAGGCGGGGGGCTGCGAGTAGCGGCTCCCCTCCCTCCCCGCTCTCGCCCCTGCTCCCCTCTCCCGGTGACGATTCGCCGTAATGTGGTGGCAGGAAGCGTGACGCCGTGGGTTGAGGCTGCCTCTCCTCTCGTCGCTCCTGGTGGCTGCAGGCAGCGGGTGCAGCGCGGGCGGCCGACGAGCTCCCTGGCGCTGGCAGGGCCGGAGCGCGGCGCTGTCCCCACGCCCTGCTCAGGTGCGCGGCCAAGGGGGTCGCGGGGGGCCGCGGGGCCCGACTGTCCGCGGCCGGCTGGCCCTCGCCCGCAGCCTGCCCCCGCCAGCCCGAGCCCGGCTCGCCCCCTGCGCGGCCGCCGGCGCTTTCCGTCTGCCCCACAAGCGGTTAATCTTTGTTGGCGTTGCAGCTTCTTTGTGGCTTCCCAGGACTCGGGATCCTCGGCTTTGCAAACTTGCCCTTTCCTCAGCCGCTTTGCAGGAGGCTGCGGACACGGAGATGAGCGGAAAGTTGGAACCCAGCAAGCATCACAGGACCGTCCCTTTGGCCTCCTAGTGCAGAGCTCGCGAGGCGGATGAGGAGGGCTTGGTCGGCTGGGGAGAAAACTTGACGGGGAAGCCAAGTTGTGATTTGCTCAGGCTTCCACCTGATTGATCGGCTTCAAAACCAGTGGGGTCTCAGCCTTCCACGGTTCCGCGATGGCCTTTTGTTTGTCTGGGGCGTGGAGGGGGAGGGAGTGAATAATGACTTGCCCTGGACCCCTCCCCTTTTACAGAGTCACAGCTCAGCGTGGGCCCCAGGGACCACTGTCTTTTCAGACCCTGGAGTTCTTCCCCTGCCTGCTCTCTGAGCATCACTTTCTCTCTGGAAGTTAGGGGTTTCCCAGATCTGAGGCAGGTCTTGGATTTGGAGGTCAAGAATCCCTTCCCCTTAATGCCTATGGTCACTCAGACCTCCCACAGTTACCCTCTTACACACACACACACACACACACACACACACACACGCATTAGCCACTCCTCCCTGCAGAGCAGAAATTAATGCCTGCAGAAGTGAAGGGGGTGGGAGTCTGAGAGCTCCTCGAGATTTGAGTCAAAAGGTGATTTTCTATTTATGAGGCCACGAGTTTAAGCAGTTCAGTCCCAGGGCAGTAATGTCAAAAAGCATTTGGATGACGACCAAGTGGAATAAATATCTTGTAAAATGGCATGTTTAATAGTAAAAATAGATTAATGGAGCCGTCAAGTGGTGGACGGGACTAACATAAAGGTTTAATTTACGTTTAAAGGGAAAGTTACGTAAGCATGTGTACTCATTTTCTTTTAAGGCCAGAGGAAATCTATGAGTAAAATTGAAATGTGTCCCTGACAGTAATAACTGGACCTGTGATGTGTCGAAATATCATTGCTATGTAAACACTCCACGCCTTGATCGTTCTCATGTGAACTTGTACCTTGCTTGCTAGCCAGGTTTGAAATCAGATAAAGATTCACCTGAAGATAACTGAACTTATGGGGGAAATTCAGGAGGCCAAAGTTTTAGGGTAAACCAGTTAATCCTCATTTTAAAGGAAGAAAAAATGGGATGGCTGTTTCTTGGCACTGAAAATAAAAGTATACTCCCAGGAAGTAAATGCAGAGTGTCTTGACTTGAGAAAGGGGACGCCATTCCAAGTGTCTCTTGTACTTCAGGGCTGTGGGTTCAGTGGGATGCTGTGCATTTATCACAAAGAATAATGGCAATGCTCGATGCCTGTTGCCAGCACTGTTGTGGAGTGCCGGGCATGGTGCTGTGTATTTTACATGTTTTATCATTCAGTCCTCACTGTGACACTTCGGGCTGAGCGTTATTGGTAGCCACAGTTTATGGTTGAGGAAGCAAAGTCTTAAAGAGGTGAAGAAACCTGCCCAGGCCACCGGGCAGAGCAGCAAAGCTAGTGTTCAAAATGGGGCCTGACTTTATACCGTTAACCACTGCATTGTAGCTGCTTCCCAGACACGGAAAGTGGAGTCAGGTGTAGGGAAGAAAGCAAGAACTACAAACCTGGGCTCTGAACTCAGGAATTTATCTGGATTCCATTTCTTTGTTCATTTACTTTGCAACTATGTCTTGATTTATTTATTCATTCAGCAACGATAATGTTCATTATACTAATAAGAGCCCACACTCATTAAGCACTTTTATATGCTAGGCGCCATCCTAAGTGCTCATGATTAGACTATTTTGTCTTCATGACAACGCTGATCTCAGTATTCTCATTCTCTCTTTTTTATAGATGAAGTGCAGGCACAGAGAGGTTAGCTAGCTTGCTCAAGACTGCACAGCTCTCAAGCAGAGCCCCAGCCCCCAGGGCATGCGCACTCCAGTGCTGCAGCAGGGCACTCTCCTGGACAGCAGGAGCTGCTGGGGAGATAGAGTCCCTGCCTCAGTGCAAAGCACCGCTCCAGGCTTTATGGAGATGCGGGTGAGATAGAGACTCCTGCCGTCTAGGATCCTAAGCAGACAGCAGGTAACCCTCAGTAGGCCCAATAAAGCCGGATGAAGTAAGTGCTATCACTGAGAAGAGTAACTATTGTGGAAGCACAAGGGAAAGTCCATTGTGCTGCCCTGAGCAAATCAAGGAGGATCCCCTGGAGGGGGCAGCATCCCAACAACCCATAATGAACTTGAAGGAGCAGTGTCTGAAGATGGACTAGATATCTTGCATTCGGCTTTGTCCCCTTCCCCGACTCTGGGGGAAGTCTGCTCTTTTCCCTATGCTTTACTTTCTGTGCTTTCTATAATAAAACTTGTCTACTACGGAAAAAAAAAAAAAGATATCGTTGCATTCAGTTGCTAGCAACAGAAATCGGGCCCACCTGTGACCTAACCAGCTGGGGACTTGTTTGTGTCAGACAATGACAGGGTGTGTGGGAGGACGCCTCAGCTGTACCACCAAGAACCCAGGCTGTGTCTTTCCACTCTGCCATCCTTACAGGACCTTAGGTCCTGATTTATCATCTCCAGGTAGGAGGGTAGCTGCTGTGTCTCCAGGCCTCACATTTGCATTTCAGGAAAAAGAAAGGATGAATGAGGTGCAAGGAGTATTTTCCTGGTATGGCTTTTACTATTACATTTGGCAAGGGACACTTCTCCCAGGGACTTCTGCCCTTAGCTCATTAATGAGAGCTATGCCACATGGTGACCCATGCAGTATTTTTAGTTGGGCACATTGTTTCCGTGAACAAACTGGGGTTCAGATTGTAAGGCAGAAGAGGCGAGAAGAGGAATGGTTGTTGAGTTGGCAGGTGGAATGGGTGCTGCCTAAGATGAGAAGTGGAAGAACAGTATTCCCAGGGAAGTAACGCTGGGGCCTGGAAGCTGTCCGCATCCTACGGAGGTGGGAAGAGGGATGCAGGGGAAATTACATAGACTAGATGAGGAGGCAGTTGGCGGTTAATCTTTAGGTACAAGGGAGTCATGGCAGGTTTCTGAGGAGGGCATGACGTGTGTTTCGGGACAGTGAGACTAATGCTGACAACAGTATACCTTGTGCAGATAAGCCAGCTGGGTTCTTATTTGACATAAAATGAGTTCCAAGTTCCAGGCGCAGTGTTTCATGCCTATAATCCAAGAGACTCAGGAGGCTGAGGCAGGAGGATAGCAATTTAGTGAGACCCTAAGCAACTTAGTGAGACCCTGTATCTAAAAAATAAAAAATGCCCCAGGGATGTGGCTCAGTGGTTAAGCACCCCATAGGTTCAATCTGCAATACAAATAAATAAAGAAGTAAGTAAGTTTGGGGGAGTTTCAGACCAGGGGACCAGTTTTGCTTTAGGCTCAAAGGAAGACAGCATACAATAAAGGAGTGACGGATGGCAGGGAGATTTTATTTAGGTTCTGCCAAAAAGAACACGAAATTGACCTGATCTTAGTCATCTTTTACCAGGAGACAACATACTCTCCTTTTTCCATAACTCAGGGAGTGGAACTAGAAATGCTGGAACCTCCAGGATCCCTGGGTCCTGGGTGCAGCTACGGCACTCAGAGCAGAATAACTTTAGTCGTGACCCTTCCCTTTGCTTTACCTCCAGGGGGGTCACAGCAGACGGCCTTGGAGGCCTGCCTGTCCATAGTCAGGTTCACCATGCAGAATTTCTCCTGCAGGGATTGACATCTCTGATTCTCTTTTTCAATTTTTATGAGCTCTATATCTGAACCTCAGTTTCGTCTTCTCTGCAATGGAGATCATTCTAGTAGGTGCCATATGGGTTGTTGTGATCATTAAGAAGAAATTTGCAAAGGGCTTAGCCCAGCACCTGACACATAGATTGTGCTCAACAAATCATCGCCACCATTGTCATCGTCACCACCACCATCTCCACAATATGACTATAGCATCCTGAGGTGCCAGGTGATTGCCATCCCAGGACCCAGCTCTCCCCATCTCATTGCCACACGAACACACCACACCCATACACACATGCACTCATTTTGTGGCAGGTCTGCCAGCTACTGAAATGGAAGGTTGTCCTAGGAACACCACAGTGCAGCCCTGGTGCAGGCAGGTAGTGTGATATGCTGTGTCATGGTCAAGACCAGATAGCATAGCTCAGGAAAGATGCTTGGCTCTGCTCATGCCCCTTTGCTGGACAGTAAGGTGGACGTTGATCCTAGTACTGACAGAGTCGTTTCATTTTTAACTGAAAAATTTTCTGTTTCCCCTCCCCAGCCCTTCTTTCAAGCCCCCACCCTGTGTTGAACAGGTTGTGATTTTAAGAACATCCACCCACAATCTGTTTCCTGTTTCTATGCTTATAGTCTCACAGTTAAGAGCGGTTGACTGACAAGGGATGCGATGAGTGGTGCATGTCAGAGAGAGACAGACAGACAGACAGACAGAACCCACGGAGAAAAACAGTCCTGGCAACAGTGTCCACCCAGACTTCCAAATGGAAGAGAGAAAACCAGGGCCAGAGCCAGTTTTCTTGCTAACACCTCTCTTTATTCCTGAGTAAGACAGTTTGCCTGTTAAAAGACACAGTTCACACCCCTCCTTCCTCTTTCTACCTCCTCCACTCCCTAGTAGAGAAACACTAATGAAGATTAAATCTCGTTACACAATGTTTCACTGCAATAGTATTTAACACAGCTCAGAATCTGCAGTGAATGGAATTCGTGTGCTATTGACTCACAGGACGTGGACCCTGGCATGCACTGTGGTGTAAGAGGTTTGCGGTATATTTTGTGGGTGCACAGGCTTGGTTTGGGATAGAAGAGTGAGTTTATCTTTTGGGGAAACCAGCAAAATCCTGGGAACCATTCCCTGTTCAGTGTGGGGAATAGATCTACATATCCCTGCGGATCACGGAGTGGTCCAACTTAGTTAACTCCTTCTTTGAAAGGGAATCGTCCTTGCGGGGGGGTCCCAGGGTCTCCTTGTGGGAGAGAGAAAAGGAGGCTGCTGATGAGAAGGGTGGGGAGGATACGAGTGGGAGTTCCTGGGCCACAGGGTCGCCTTGGCCTGGTTGGATGACTGCAGCTACAGCTGCTGGGTTGCTGAACATCTGCAGAGCACTGAGGGCCCGGAAATGTAAGTTCAGGAGGAGGAGGCAGGCACCCAGGCCTCAGCGGCTGCGCCCAGGTGACAGTTTAAACCGGTGTTGCAGAAAGATTTGAGAAAAACACTCTGCGGGCCTGACTTTTTCCTTCCCACAGCCATCTCCTCCCTCAGCCTTGTCCACTCTGGCCAGTGAAGCTGAACAAACAGCTCCCTACACACCCAGAAGCACAGCTAAAACAGCTCTTGAAAGCTGAGCACCCACTGTGTGCGGGCGCTGAGCCCCCACTGTGCACAGGCACTGAGCTCAATACCTTCCTTCACTGGGCCATTTACTCTGAACCTGGAGAATAAGTGGAGAGCGGTGGTTTTAATCCCGGTTTAAAGACAGGAAGCCAAAGTTCAGAGAGGTTAAGCACTTGCTCAAGTTCACAGAGAGAAGGCAGCGGAGTCAGGATGCAAACTTTCATCAGCCTGAATCCAGAGCTTTCTGAAGCGTGTAAGTCTACACTGGCTGGAAAGCCAGCCCTGCCCAGCCTGGAGGGGCTGTGGGGAGAAGGAATGGCTTAGAGCATGCTTTGGGTCAGGACAGTCTGATTGCTTTTCCAGTACAGCATAGGCCTACAGGCCCTCACGTGTGCCTGCGTGCACCTGTATGCATGTGTACAAGCGTGAGAGCGTTTAGTCAAAACAGGAAGGAATTCCGAATCTGTACTGTTATCTCCAGTACCTCCCCACGCCACCCCTGCAAAACAGACAGTTCTGAAATCTCTCTATGACAGGACTTTCCCCAGGCTGTGCTGTGCCCTGTCCTCCTGGGCCTGGAGAGAAGGAATCCCAGTGGGCTGAAAGCTGCAGAGTTGGAGCCTGAGGAGGATCTGGGGGCTACTTTGAGGACACGGCACAGCCTTGCCAGCCAATAGGGGTAGGGGGTGGAGGGAACGGGCGTCAAGAGGGTGGAGAAAGGCTGTGTTGCTGTTTTTATACAATAAAAGGGGATCATTGTAATCGGGAGCCTTTGAATCATAACACTCTGCCCATGGCTCTTTCCAGCTGCAGAGCCATTTAGTTAAATAGCACACAGAAAACTCCTTTGAGCTGCTATTACGTTCCCGCTGTTCTTAAAATACGAGACTGAGCTGAATTGCTCTAACAGCAAAGCCATCTCAGGCTCCCCCAGCCTCCGGGTGTACCCAGAGTCCCTGAGGGATCTCTGAGGTCTGTGGAGGATGGCGTTTAGAAATTATTTTCATTGGCACTGAAGATCTGTCTTTCTGGAAACAAAGTCTTTAAGATATTTGCACACTGCCTGGTCAGAACCGGATGTCATGGTCAGGTTGTGTATGATAGGAGGCAACCCTGATGGAGGAGGGGGTGGCACATGACACCCCTGGTAGGAATGAGGTGTCCTTCGCTTCTTTCTGGTGGTTGTGGTGACAGAGGGGTGCACACGGACAGCTGGAAGCTACACATTGAGGCTGCCCTCTGGCCTAGATGTCTAGGTGCTTGCCTTGTATTATCCTGCAGAACTGCCTGTTACTTTATTCCGGGGAACTCTGTGTTACAGAATTGATTCTGAGCATGCAGTGAGTTTCTGCCAGAGAAGAGCAATCCAGGAGAGGCTGAAGACTTCACATTGTTTCCAAGATGCAGGGTTCTGTGCACAGAGCCGCACTGCGGGACAGGCTTTGATTACCTCCCGGTTAATGGCAGACATTTCCAAGACTGAGACTGTATTAGACAGGGCGCTGTTCGACAGCGTCTGACTTTGGCAATTTTAGAAGGGGGATTGATGGGTCTCCTGGTACAGAGTATAACGGGATCTCTGGAAGGGCGTTTTGGGGAGCAAGTCTATTAGCAATGTGGCACATGAGTAGGATCTAGAAATACTCTAACTGGAAAATCTTTACGCATGCCCTAATCCAGCTAGGAGAAACTGAGGCCCGGCAAGGCATGAAAATTGGCGCAAGCTTCCTCGAGCCTGGGCCAGGGCTTTGCGTGTTGTTATTGCTGTTGGATCTGCTGCTGCTGTCTGGGTTCTTTCCTCTACACTTCCTTCACGGACTGCCTGCCTCCATGGCCAGCCAGCAAGTGCCAGAGCCTTCCCTACTTCCTCTTCCAGGCAGCACCTACTGAGCACCTGCCGGAATAAGGACTCCGTGTCCCTACCTTCAGAAGCCCAGTCTTCAGCACTTAACCACAGCATCTGCTTCGGTCACCAAGGCTGGTCTCCGTTGACATCACACAGTCCTAGGTGTCTTGTGGGTGTGCTCCTTCAGACCTAAGAGAGGCTGGGATTCTGTCATCTGCATTTGACAAATGAGGCAGCACAAAATTGGAAGTCCTTTCTCCAGAGGTTCCAAAAGCAGGCTGGCTTATGACACCTGGGACCCAAAAGGTCCCACCCTTCCAGCCCCTCCTAGCTCCATGCCCGGTGGCTCCGCCTGAAAGCCTGCTCCTCTACAGATTAGAACTGGGGGCTGAGCCACAAACCGTGATGAGAGCAGCAAGCGGATGTGCCCTCAGGGCTTGCCAAGGGCTCCGGCATCCATGGTTTTCCAATATATTAAATGCCCCAAGTACCCCGGCATCATAGTTCCCAGCATGTGCTCAGCAGCCTCTCAGGGCAGGCCCTGTGGAGGGCCAGTAGGAACCCCACGCGGAGCTTTGGAAGCTGAGCTCTGAGCGCCCTTCATAGCAGGCTCTGGCAGAGACTACTGCAGTCACAAGCAGCTGAGTGGGAGACCTGAGTGGGTAAGGGCAGATCACACAGGGGCACAGAGCCACCATGACCACCCAGTTTACCCCACACACACCACCCCTAAAAATGAAAGACCTTTTAAGTGACTTGTAAGTGAGCAACAGATACTTTTTGGAACCTTAATATTTCTCAGTAGGATGCATGGATACACATGGCGCCCCTGGCTCTGTGCAGCTCTGGGCCATGGTGTCATGAGCCTCATCTTCTAAAGTAGCTTTGTTGAGATACAGTTTACACACCCCCAAATTCACCCATTTTGATGCACAACTTATTGATTTTTAGTAAATTTACAAAATTATGCAGCCATAACCACAATATAATTTTAGAATATTTCCATTGTCTCCAAAGAAGATCCTGTACCCATCAGCAGGCCCTCTCGGCCTCCTGTCTTCCCTCACTTCACTTCAACCCTCATCGACCACTAAGCCACTTTCTGGCTCCATAGGTTTGCTTCTTCTAGACATTTCATATAAGTAGTGTCTACAGCATGTGGATTTCGAAGCTGGCTTCTTGCCCTTGGCATAGTGCATTCGAGGGTCATTGAATTGTAGTAGATTTCAGGACTGCATTCCTTTTGATGGCCAAGTAGTATGCTATTGAGTAGTTAGAACACTTTTTGGGTATCCATTCACCAGCTGATGGACAGCTAGGATGTATCTGATTTGGGGAGAATGCTGCTGCTGCTGCTGGGAACATTCATGTCTTTACATGCATTGCTGTTCCCATTTCCTTGAGAGGTCCTAGAGAGGTCCAGCAATCCCCTGCAGAGGAATTGCTGCCTCGTGTGGCAATGCTACGATTAACTTTTTTAAGAACTGCGAAATTGTTCTCCAAAGCGGTTTCACCGTTTGCACTCCCACCAGCACTGTATGAGAGCTCTGACTTCACCATTTCTTTGTTGATGTTGTCATCAGCCCCATTTAAGAGGAAAGGAAACTGAGGCACAGGGAAGGGAAGGTCATGTAGCTACCAGAACAGAGGAGCAGGACTCAAATAGTAGTCACTCTGACCAGTGCTTCCTCAGGGCCAGGGCCAGGTAAGATAAGGCAGGTTGCAAAGTTTGAGGAGATACGCACTCTCAGGCCCATAGGAGAACAGGTTTGGCACCCAAGAGAGGGTGCCTCCCTAAATTTTGCTCATCTTCCTCCCCACCCTGCCACCACCCAGCTTCTCACATGTAGGGCATTGCGCTCAGTACTTGGCAGAGGGATGGACCCGAGGATGGTCATGCACTACCCTTGCCTTAGTAGGACATGCAGAGGCCACATACTGCTCATGGGGCACTGTGAGAATTACAGGAGAGTCTCCGTACCCGTTCCAGGGCCTGGCACCTAGGCAGAGCCCCAGAAACGCAGGCTGGCGTCACTGTGTGGTTGCTGACATATCTCTGACCTTGTCTGCCAGGAGACTATCTCTGAGTCACTGTAGCTTAAGAGCCATCCTGATTCCTTGCATCTGTGACTAGGAGCCCCAACTCCACCCTTTAAAGGGACAGGCCATGCCCTGGTGACCACAGAATTGCCTGGGATGAAGGAAACTGGATACCCAGGCTCTCCTCTGACCTGTTGGACCTGCCCTGGAGCCAAAGAGCCTGGCTCTGGCTCCAGAGTAGACGTGGGCTGGAGACGCACTGTGTCTAACTCTGCCATCTCCAAAGCCAGAGTGCAACTTTCCTGTGCTTCCCGAACAGGAGAAAACACCTGCTGGATAATACGTGTAGGTGCCAAGTTGGCCTGGGTTCTTTCTGTGGTGGACAATCCTTGGTCTGCCCCAGCTAGGAGCAGGAGGCCTGTTGGTGACCTTATTTGTAACCAGTTCAGCCTGCTGGTCTTCCAGAGTTGAGGCAGGGAAGGGACACTAATTGATCTGTGGGAAGAGATTTGGAAAATCAACTCAGAGATTTCCAGACAAAGAAGAGATGTGTTAATCACAAAATTATAGAAATGATGGCAGTCTTGCTTGGTCTTGTCAGAGGCCACATGGATTCTGCATATGGCTTAAATGGACTCACTTCTTTCACAACAGAAGGTCAGGGCTCTGTCTCTGGGGAAGGCTGCTTGCCGGCAGATCCACAGGAACAAAGGCGTCCAGCTGTCCGGCCGCCGCCCACCCCATGCTGCGCACACAGCGCACCTGGCTCCCACTTGCTGCCTTGTACTGTCCACCAGCAGTGGCACGTGTGCATTGGCCCCATAATGAGGCCTCAGGCTTGCTGAGCTCTGGAACTCTATCCTCTGATTCCCATGCCACGGCCCCGGCCCCCCACCACCTGAGCTCCCAGTCTTAGCCAAGCGGTTGCTCAGTAAATAGTTGAGTGCAGGAGAGTTCTGCACGTGTGCTGCATGTGTTGAGACAGGAGGGGGAGAAAATACTGGGCCTAACTGCAAAGAATTGAATAGAAACTTCCAGTGCTTATATTTTTTGCATCTGTTTTGTTGTTGTTTTGTTTTGCTTCAAATAGGAAGGAAAGAGGGAATCTCTTTTTTTAATTTTTTATTAAGGAGTTGAGTTATTGCACAATTATAAATGCATATATAGTAACAATATGATAGGTGTATGTTCTTAAGCCAGAATTACTCCCACATCACCCACACCTCAGTCTCTTTATTCTTCTATATTTCGCCCTTCCAAGCCATATAAATGCTTAGATTGTAAATTTTCCAGAAGGAGGGAATCTTATTGGAAAGATACCTACTGTCACCTGTCACCAATCTCTCCTTTCCTTGACTCCACTGATGTGTGGTTCTTGGAACACCAAATCTGTTTGTGTTTCACTATTTCACCAACCTCCAAAAATAAAAAAAATCCCTGATCACTGGTTGCCCAGAGGTGATAAATGAAGATGTTTTCAAGGACCTTGCAAGTAACATTGAAGAGTGAAGTGAGGAAGTATGGAATGGTAAGAAGCATGGAGAGTGAGTCAAAGAATACCCCATCTAAAGGTATTCAAATTTTTAAAAGTGAGTTGTCCCCTTCCGCCTGCAAAGTGCCAGTTAGTAACTTCTGACCCAGAGGATATAGTCCAAATTCCTGGTGCTGGCGTGGTAGCTGTCTGGGAGCTGACGTCTACCTGCGGGGCATATTTTAATGTAACTGCCTCCTGACTGCCACTTAACTCCACGCTTCAGTTGCACCAGACAGCCCCGAGAGTGCCAAGGGGGTGTCTTTCCTTCTGTTCCTTTGCATACATAGATCCTTCTCCCCAGAAAGCCTCATCCCCTAAAGCTACTTATTCCTGCTGTAGAGATACTTCTTCCCTCCTTTAAGAGACCACTGTGTCATTGAAATAACTGTTCGCTTATGGATTCCGATCTGTTTGCACATCTGTCTCCCGCAAAAACTATGAGCCATCTTCCACCCCAAGGAAGAGCTTCTCGTTTGTCCCTGTGTTTTCAATACCAGCTCAGGGTTGGTGCACTCTGTAGGTTCAAAATGAACGCCTGTGGAGTGAATGAATGGTTTAATGAATGAGTAAATGGCTCTTTCTCCAGAGCCTATATGGAGGGCTGTGCTGGGTCAGCAGAATAAGTCTCTGCTCACTGCTGTCCCTGGTGGCGGGTCTTTGCCGCAGCCTGGCAGGGCAGACACTGGACCATTTTCTAAAGGGAGAATGGAGGCAATTTCCCCTTGGAGAGGCTGTTCCCAGCCTCAGGGGCTCTCCACCAAGCTTTGCCCACCTGCCTGCCTCCACAGCTGCTTCGTCTGCACAACTGGCTCCCAGGTACTCCCTGGGTCCACCCCCTCCTTTTGGCTTGGTCTTACAGTTTCTTTCATCCCAGGAGCACCCTCCACCTTTCTGTGTGGCACACAGAGAAATATCGCAGCTGCCCTTCCAGGATCTTTCTGATACTTCCAATCAAGAGCTTAAATTTGAGACCAAACTTTGTTCTCGAAGTGGCAAGGAAGGAAACAAACTTAATGCCTGCTTGCTCTAAGCCAGCCTCTAAACCAAGCCCAGCGGCTACTGTACCTTGTTTTATGTTATCTAATTCTCCAAACTCCCCCACTTGGTAGAAATATTATGCCCATTTTACATAGTAGGAAACTGAAATTTCAAACAATTAACTTACCGTGTTACCCAGTAAAAGTCAGGGCTGGAATTTAAAGCCCGATCTGAGTGACGTCAGAGCTCTTGCTCTTGCCCTGTCACAGTGTGGGGCTGTTAGCAAAGGGTTAGGATTTCCGTGTTCAGTCTGTAGCAGGTGGGATGCAGAGACACCAGCCCTCTCCTCCCCTCTGGAGTTCAGGACTTTGCTTATGGAAGGCTGTAGGACTGGCATTGGTAACAGAAGCTTCCTTGTCTTTTCCTGCAAAGCTGCTTCTGGGCATTACTGCAGCTTCTCATCCCCAAGATCCTGCCTGTCTTCTTGTAATTTTGTCACCAATTCCCCCTGTCCCAAGGAGGGACAAGAAAATACCTGTCACAAGAGAGAGGGCCAAATTTACTAACTCTTAATAATCTTACTGGACTACCTTATGTAACAGAAAAAGTTACCTTGTTGGAATGTCAATCTGTGTGTGCGTGTGCGTGTGTTTAAGTAACTAAAACCAACAAGCTAATTTGTGACAAAAGTGCATGAAACCTCTAGGCGGTCACTGGACGCAACATATGCTACAGTGACAGGTAAACCTGCTATCCTGGGGACTTAACAAATCAAGGTTTATGTCTTCCTCTCATAAAGTCCCCTGATGACAACAGCTCATCAAGCTGTCTTTCTTCCAGTCTGTGACTTAGGGATCTGAGCTCCAGCATATTGCAGCCTCATTTGAAACTACTGACTTTCTGGCTGCTGGAACAGTGGAAAAGAAAATTCAAGGAACACATGCCCACTCTTTAAAGGTGTCACTTCTGCTCACCCGGCCCCACCTAGCCACAGGGACCCTGAGGAATGTGGGGAGCACATGAATATTTGGGGCACAGTATGGGTTTCTGCCCAGCAGAGCCCTGGGCAAGCTGTGCGGCTCTGGCAGACAGTATCTGTCTCTGCCTTGTTTTCTCTTCTGTTCAGTGAGGCAGCCAGAAGGTCCCTTCTCCCTCGGGCAGGCCCCTCCTCCTCTGGAATCAAGATGTGACCCTTGCAATGGAAACCAGGCCCACCAAGACAATCAGTGGCAAAGCCCAGACCTGAACAGAAGCTTCCTGACACTTAGTCCACTGTCAGTTTTGGCTCTAAGGACAGCACTCAATTGTCCCTCCCAATGAGATGTGGAGGAGCAAGCCACCCTGGGGATCTGAAGGCCACCAAACATTTAAAAAACAATTCACAGCCTATTTACCTGCTTACATTTTGTAGAATACCATTAGTTCGGTTTTACATCGAGCAGCCAGTCTGGTGTAAAGAAAACTAACATTTAATGAGCCCCTAATTACTGCTGAGCTCTAATGATGCTGAACGTAACAATAGCAATGCCGATCTCACTGCGAGCCGTCGCCCAGGTGGTGCATGTGGCTCATTCCCAGCCCTACGCTCGCTCGCAACGCGTGCACCCCGCCCCACGAGGTCATTACTCTTACTCCCTTCCTGAGAGGGAACCAGTTATCTCCATGGAATAGATGAAGAAGAAACTGAGGCTCAGAGAGGTGAAGAAGCACAGGTAGGAAGAGGTGGAACGGGGCCTTTTGGGCAGGACCGGCTGATTTGAAGCCCAGCACTCTTGGCCAGTCTGATGGGGCTGAGACTCAGTACCAGCCCTCAAGCTCTTTGTGTATTCAGCAACTCCCAGACCTTCAGCATAGGAACAGAAGTGGTAGGGAAGCTGGAAACTGAGCTTGCTCATTGGGCTCATGTATTTCTCTGGGAAATTTCTTCAGTTTTTAAAAATGTCCTTGAACAAGAACTAAAGCGTCTTACCCAGGAGTTGTTGAGTGTTCAGATGTTGGCTCTGGAAGCATTGCATGGCGTGGATGAGCTCTGCTGGAAAAGCAAGGGCCTTCTGCCACCAGCCTATCCAGGGACGAATCAGCTGGGTACCTGCTGAGGTCCAACTTTGTGCTGGTTCCTGTGGTGACCAGTCGGCCGGCCACGTTAAAACCAGCAGTGGAGATCACCTAGTCCCACATGTTGGGGTGTCCTTCTACTACTGTCAAGTTGCCCTGTTCTGGTGACTCCCTCCTTCCCGCTGACACGGGTTCTAGTGTTTGGGCTGTGGTGTTTTACATCCCCTTCACACTTTCCACATTGCCTTCATTTTGATCTTCCTCCCTCCCCCAGCACCCAGAACCAGAGAACTAGCCAGGGCTCTTTTTGCTGCCTGGCACCAAGGCTTGCAGAAGTTGGTCAAGGAGCGTGGTTCTGTCCATCACAGAGGAGGGAAGCCACATGTGCGACCTCGGTGACTAGCAGTGGCACCTGGGCTGGAGCCTTGTGCTGTGTGTCCTTTCTGTTTTGTAATATCAGAATCTCATACGAAGTTCTTGCCAGGCACGAAGGCATACCCCTGTAATTCCAGCGGCTCGGGAGGCTAGGGTGGGAGGATTGCAAGTTTAAGGCCAGCCTGGGCAACTTCATGAGAACCTGTCTCAAAATAAACTTTAAGAAAAGGGCGAGGGATATAGTTCAGAGGTGGAGCTCTTGCCTGATATGCATGAGGCCCTGGGTTCCATCCTTAGCACTACAAACAAATAAAAAAGTTCTCAACTAAAGAAAACCATTGAAAATTTGGAGGGGAGTGGCCTTCAGGGCATGGGATAAGCATGGCTATTAAATATTGTTTTGGTGGACTTCATCTTTTTCCTCAAGTGGTTTAAATTTTAGAGTTTGATTCCCAGCAAATAAGACCGTGACTTAATTATCTGGCAGAGCAGAGGACTTGGTCCTTGGCCAACTGGGCAGCCAGGGAGGAAAACTGCAGGGCTTAGTCTCTCTGAGCAAAATGCTCTGGGCTAGGCCACCTAGTTGCCCCCTGAGATAGCAGAAATTTCCTCTTTCTGAAATCCTGGAAGAGTCCTGCCCACCTGCTCCCTAACCTAGCTTCTTTGCTTTGCAGGAGTAAGAGGCATTCGAATTGACTTTTGAGAAAAGAAAATGCTCTTTGGTTCCTCCTAGTTCATCTGGTACAGCTGGAGATAGTCTGTACTGCAGTTCAAACTTGAGGACAGAGGACACTGGTCACCATTATGTCCTTTTCACCCTAGCCCCCATCCCATCCTTCCATCTTCCCCTGTCCTGGTTCCACATAGTAGCTGTAGCCGGAGTTGTGAGAGCCCCAGCTTTCCTGTCCTGTTAGGTACCCCAAAGTCAGTGAGTGCCCTGCCTGCCACCCTGGGCCTCTGTGAAGACTACTGGGGAGGATGTGGGTCCCACCCAGGACAGCAGAGACCCCCAGCTGCGGTGGCCACCCGCCTTGCAGAGTGAATGCTCAGGACATATTTGTGGAATTTCTGAGCCAGGCCATGCTGATGGACACAAACTGACCCTTATCCCGGATGCAAGCAGTTGGAGACTTGGCAAATTGGTGATTTGTCCTGGCAATGGATGAAACATCTTCGCACCATATGCTGCGGGTAACCCTAAAGGCAGGCTAGCAGTGAGTGAGTGAGTTAACCCTGCTGGTGATCAGTTAGCCAAGTCTTTTCCCAAAGGAGAGAAGGAGGGGGAGAGGGCGAAAGAACAAGCGCTAAAGAACAAAGAACATCCCCCCCTTCCCAAACCATGTGGAGCCCTTGCCTGAAAGAGTCATGAAAACAAAACAAAGCCTGCAATTGGGGTTGCGACATGTGTAGACAGGTGCAGTCGCGCAACGCAGCCAGCTGAAAAGTTTAATGCTCTGGAGCACTTGGTCTGACGATGCATGGTATTTGCACAACACAGCAGCAGAAAAGACACATCCAGGTTCATGGTCAGTTTTATAAGTTCCCACTTGCAGATATTCAACTCTAAATCAAGCCTTGCTGTGACCCAAGAGGCTACATATTTGTGTAGCATTTGGCAGTTTGTTTGTTTAATAACAAATGACCCAGGAAAAAAATCCCTAATTCTAGGTTTGCAGAAAGTGACTATTAATTGCTAATTACCTACTTCATTTATGGGTATCTGTAAGAAAAGTCACAGGGCATATTGGGCAAATTATGACTTTTCATAAAATAATTACTGAAGTAAGCATGTTCTTGCATGCTTCCCTTGCTGGCACATTCTGTGAGACTCTTTGACAAGTTGGGGTTGTTTGACGACTTTCCTCATGACCTGGGTTTTGATATGGGGCTTATAATTGGAGACCCTGTGAATACAAGAACATGTTTTCAATTCAGAAGAGAAATCCAGAGACCAAGGAAGCACGGGTGTTTAATAGTGTCCCCTTTGCCTCAGATGCACACAGAGGGAAATGTCTGTCCTTCTGTTCTGATGTAGTGACATGGAAATTTTCTACTCTTCTGCAACAGGTGTGAGGCCCAAGAGAAATTCCACACACAGGCGGCAGGGGAGAGGGGGTCCTCAGCTCACCAGTTCAGATACAGCCTGCTGCTGGCTTTGAACGGGTCATTCATGTCTCTGTGGCCTCAGTTTCTCTGCTTGTAAAGTAGAGGTGGCAGAGCAGTTTCGTTTCAGTGGGCTGCCGGTTAGGTCCCTCTGCACCTTCCCTGTTGGCAGATAGGGCTGCTTGTCAGAGGCATGTGGGTGCCCTGGCTTCCTGGGAGCAGCCTGTTGACTCAGGCCTTTCTGGAAGCCATTAGGAGAGAACTTGACTTTCCATCTAAATTGCCCTCGCACAACCATTGTGATGTTTCCTTGCGAAGCCAGGAGTAAGCAGCCTGCTGCGTGGCTTCTGCTAGTCCAAGCCCTGGGAGCCCAAGGGAGAGAGAGGATCTGCCACGGATTTACAGGGAAGGGGCAAGAAAGGAAAAGAGAAAGGGTGGCTGGGGGCGGGGCGGGAGAGGCCTGGCAGGTTCCAGTCCCTGGGCCTGGCTGGAAAAGTTAATGGGTCATGTCCGTGGGGTGGGGTGGGGGTGGCCTGGCCGGGGCTGCGCTCCCTCTTCCTCCTCTGGAATGTGGTGTTTATTTACTGCGCTGTGGATCCCAGTTTCTCTCAGGAAGTCACTTTTTCCAGGGCTGGAGGAGGCTGGCAATCTATTTCCCAAGAACTCCTGCTTCCTCCTTAGCTAGAGCTCTTGGGGACCTGGGGGTGGAAAGGGGGGAGTGGCAGCTGGAGATGACTTGGAAAAGCAGAGGAGATGATCTTGTTGAAGGTGTGCTGGGGTCTGAGTGGTCAGCCTGGACTGAAACCCCCTGACCTCCGTCCTTTCCTGTTCTGAGCCTGGGAAGGGGTGGGGATCTGGGGGTGGGGAAAGAAAAGTGAAAGCAACCAAGCGCCTGCCACCAGCTTGCATCTGCCTTCCCCACCGCGCCCCCAGCCCCAAGGAGCTGCCCAAGGACCTGGTGGCAGAGGTGGGAGCAGCTCTGGGGCTAGTAGGTGGTGTGAGCAGGACCTGGCAGTTCACCCAGCTGGTGGTGTCCTTTAGTTAAAGGTTGTGACCTTGACGCTGGCCCCACCTTGGATTCAGGCTCTTCCTTGCTTCTACCGGCGCTCACATCTTGTGCCTTTTCGAGGTGACATTTGGGTCTCAGCTCTCCAGTCTCCTCCACCATTGGTCTCCGCTAGTGTCGCCCCTGCTTCCTGTCTCTCCAGCGCAGGATTTCTCTATCCCAGTGCCTTTTGGCCTGGGGGATTCCTGGCTGGGAGCCTGCCCTGTGCTTGAAGGGTGTTGAGCAGCAGCCCCAGCCTCTGCCCCCAGATGCCAGCAGCACCTTCCCTGCAGTGCAGCAACCAAATACTCTCCAGATTTTGCCAGATGTCGCCTGGAGACAAGACTGTCCCAGCCCTGCACCCCATGGAGAACCTCGGGCTGAGTCACACCTTCTGCTCCACTTTCTTCTTAACTCTCTTCGCTCTGTAGCATTCTGGTTTTTCTCTTGATCCCAGGAGCACTTCGCCCTGGCAGCACATTGTGTGTACCTGAGGCGCCTTCAGCAACCCCATGGCCTGGCCCCACCCTGCATGATTAATTCAGAATCTGAAGTGTGGCAGCTCCTTTGTGCAGCCTCCCAGGTTGGTCTGCTGGGCAGCCTCCTGGAGGCTCTCTGTTCCCACTAGAGGGAAGCCACCTGGGGTAGTAACAGGTGGGGTGGCCACAGTTGTGTCATCAGGATGTACAGTAGTGCCTGAGCCTTGCAGGGGTTAATACCAGGACAGAATGAATGAACGAATACTCCAGAAAACCCATCATTGCTGGTAGCTGCTTTTTTGTTGGGATTCTTTCATTTTCATTATTCATTCAACAAACATGAAGTGTCCGCCATGTGCCAGGGGGTAAATGGAATGGTGGGTAAAGCTTGGCCCCTGTCTTCAGGGAGTACAATATGTAAATGCACAGAGCCGTCCATATAATGAGATCCCTGTAGGCTGGGGGTCTGGAGAAAGCAGTCACCTGGAACTGCAGAACAAGTCGGTCTTCCAAAGACACCGGAGGGGCCTACTGTCTCCTTATGAGGTGCTCTACTCACATTTTCCCACTTGCACAGCATCACGGCTCTGCTCAGGAGATGTAGCTTCCACTTCCTAGTGGAGGAAACCCAGTTTCTGGAGTCGTCTAATGTCCTCAGGGTCCCTTGCCTATCTGTAGCTCAGCCTGGATTCAAACCCAGGTCTGTCCCTCTCCAAAGCCAAGATCCTGAGACCAGATCGGAGGCCCCTGGTGCCCTCGTGTGCAGGGCAGAGGCTTCGCCCCCTTCACACTACACCAGGGATCGATCTGACTTGGCCCTGGTGCAGCTGTGGGCTCCGTGCTCCCCGCCCTTAGAGGGTCGTCTCTGAGGTCTCCGCACTCTGTGCTATGATATCAAGAATTGGACTGTTGTGGGTTGAGGTCCGGAAGCAGACCCCAAGGCAGAGATTCACGTGGAAGAGATAATTGAGAAGGAAGCTCTGGTGGGGGAGCAGAGAGTGAGACAGGGAAGGGGAGGCAGCCAGAAAGGGGGGCACTGTTGGGCCCCTGACCATGGTGGGCCACTGAGCTTTACCAGGGGACCTCTGGGCACCAGGGAAGACCTCTGCCTCTGCTCTGATGCACCTGAGCGTTGGACAGTTGTGGCGCTTTTCACCACCTCCCAGCAGCAGCTACTGTGACCTGCTTTTTGAAAGGATGTGATTCACCTGAACTTCAGGCTGCCCCTCAGGAAGCCACGTGGGTAGGTGCAGGGGACTGAGGCCCAGGCCCCAACCCCATCTGCTACAGACCAGAAGGAACACCTCTCAGTGACAATTCTTTTTTAGTTGTCAGTCCCATTTATGGAGCACCTGTTGTATACCTAGCTTCATGCTAGGTTTGGAGGTAAGAGCCCAGTTCTGAAAGAGCTGGCTGTCAGGGCAGATCACAGAGTGGGCCTTGAATAAGCACCAACCTCTCTACGAATATGATATCGCAACTCCTCAGCTCAGCATTCATAGCGCCTCATCCTAGGGACCCAGCCTCATCTCTTGTCATTACTGTGCCTTCCACCCCACCCGACCCCTCCCTGAGTTCTCTGCTCCAGGATCTTTGAACTGCCTGGAGCTCCTGAAAACACACCTTCTCTCCTTCCTCTGGACCTTTGCACTTTCTGGTCCCTCTTCCTGGTTGCCAGAATGACTCCCATCTTTCATGAGTCAGGCCAATGCGTCCTCCTCTCTCTCTGACCACCACTCCCAGCCCTAGTCTCCAGGTGTCTGGGGTCTTGTCTGTGAAGTTCCCTCTTCTCATTTCTGGCAGAGTAGTTTTCCCACAGGACTGTGAATGCCCCTTTCCTTCACACGCAAGCCTTTGGGAAATCAAGACGAACGCGTCACATTTCACAGGGCATTAAAGCCAGGCCTGGGAATGAAAGCTAGCCCCAACCTGAAACTCTGCTTGTCACTTGTGAGGCTTTGGTTGGCCTTTATGCCTCAGTCTCCCTATTTGTAGAAATGGGCACAGTCTGCCAGGCGTGGTGGTGCGCACCTGTAATCCCAGGAACTCAGGAGGCTGAGGTAGGAAGATCACAAGTTCAAGTCCAGCCTCAGCAATTTAGCAAGGCCCTGTCTCCAAATAAAAAGTACAAAGGGCTGGGGATATAGCTCAGTGGTAGAGCACCCTGGGCTCAATCCACAGCACCAAGAAAGGACTGAAGGTAGGAAGGCAGGAAAGAGGCTTCCCGCACAGGGTGCAGTGGAGACTGCTCATGAACACTGCCTGCCTAGTCACAGTGTGTGAGGCCCTGAGTTGGGCAGGGGAGACAGCGCACAGATGGGGTGCTGAGCAGAGCCAAGGGGCTGTCAGAGAGTGGGCAGGTCAAGCAGCTAGCAAGGGCAGCACCCGTGCAAAGCTGGAAGCCCCACCTACCCAGGCCTGGAGGGCCAGAGGGCGCGGGTGGCCTGGGACTCAGAAGAGGCAAAGCCACAGGAGAACGGCTGTCCTACCTGAGGATGAAGCTCAGGTCACCATTTACCCTGTGCCTGTGGAGGCCAGGCACCATCCTGAACATGTTGACTCTTTGGAGCCACCCGAGGGGGTAAGGATTACTCTTTGCCCCACTTGGCAGATGTGAAACCTGAGGCCCGGAGAGATAAAGCCATTTTCTCGGGGTCTCACCGCAGCAGCAGGGAGAGGGGTCAATAACCTGATCTCACTGTCCTTTGACCCTCTGATCTGTGCCAGCTCCACCGCAGCCTCTGCAGCAGTCCACTGGGGACAGGCGAGCAGTGCGTCCTGGAGGGGAAAGGAAGAGGGTCCCACAGCAGGGCAGCTGGCGAGGGAGCTGCCCCAGCCGCTGCTGCCACCGCCGCTGTCGTCATTGTTAGATCATCAAAGTCTGGGACAATGCCTGGCTCCTCGTAGGTAGACTCAGATATTTTCCCAGTGAGCGAGCGAACCACTGACCTATTAACTACAAATTACAGCAACATCACGTGGGCTGTAAATAGTATATTTATTGAATAATGTAATTGAAAATATTATCCCTTTAAGCTTCTGGTAATGTAGGAAATGGTCCTCTCCCTAGAGCTTTATTAATATTATATATTTGTTGACTCAGGGAATTCTTTTTGACATTTATTCAGGATTTCCAGACTGCATGGGAAGAAAAGCAAAAACACTATAATCAGCATTATAGGTAGAAATAGCAAAATAGAGTTTTCCATTCAAATTAATGTGTTAGGCACTTGGAGGTGGCCTTTTACTTCAGGTGAAGGGCTTAATGTTCCTGCCTCAGACCGCTCAATCAGAGACTCTTGGGGGAAGCATGTGATGTCACACAGTCCACAGCAGGATCCTGGTAATGAGGCATAATGCTCAGGGCTGTCCACGGTGCAGGAGGCCTGCCGACAGAAATCAGCAATAATAGCTGACGTTTCTGGTGTGCTAGGCCCGCTCCTGAGACGGAACCACCTTCTCAAGGGGGCACCCCTAGGCCCCCCATTTTACAGCTGGGAGAACTGAGGCACAGGGAGATTAAGTTGCCCAAGGTCACCCAGGCATAAGTGAAAGGCTTCCCACACAAGTCCAGAGTATGACATCTCTTAGCTGCTGGGCTGGTCGTCTCTCCGTTAGAGAATAATGGAGCCGAGGCCTCGGTGTCAGCCCTTTTATTTCAAAATGAGGATCAAAGAGTCACTGTGACTTGCCCAAGGTCATCCAGCCCTGTTAGTGGGAGAATTCAAATGAGTCTTAGTGCCTGCTTCTAACTTCGATGGCCTGTGGCAGGTCACGCACCTTTATGCAGTTTACTTACTCATCTGTAAAATGGAACTAATATCTATACCTTTAAATCTTTCTAAAACACTAACAGTCACATCCGCCCCAACTCCTCCTGGACAATAGCAATAATAAATAATAGAAGTCTAGAGACACTGGCTGTGCTCCGGAGAGTTCACCGCATACCTGTAATCCAGGCCATTCCAAATTCAGAGGCCACAGTTCTTCCCACACCCTGTCCCACTTTACAGCTCAGGAGTCCCAGAGAGGGGAGCAATTTGCCAGATTACCAAAGCCGGTGAGCAGATGCTCCTACCAGGATTCCCACCTGACTCGGCCAGGATTCCCAGAGTGCCTCTCCCCTGGCTAGAACACTACCCAAGGTGACCGGTGGTGCTCTGTGTTGCACGGAATACAACATCTTCTCAAGAAATAGCAATAGCTACAGAGCCAAGGGAAACCGTTTTTATAAAAGTCGAATCTGGAAGGCACTGGCCAATTTTGCAACTTCCTAATGGAGGTGGTGACAAACGCCATTAGTTCCTTCTTCCAGGGTGAAGGACAGGGTGCTGCAAGCCTCCTGGGTGGGAGAAGGGCTGCCGAGCCTCAACGTTGCCTAGGTGTTTATATAAAAACAGAAGATGGGAGATGTCTACAGTGGCTGGAGGAGGACAAACCCAAAGTCACTAGAAAGAGGAGTTGCATGCAAGCTTCTATGTTGTTGTGGTATTATTTGTTAGGCCACTGTGAGTGCTTTTAGACCACAGATGATCAGAAAACCCAAGGGCCCATGTGCCTGATGGGACCCCAGGCGCCTCCTTTCCTCACCTCCCAGACATGGGCCCAGAGTT
This sequence comes from Aplodontia rufa, assembly GCA_004027875.1. Lineage (NCBI taxonomy): Eukaryota > Metazoa > Chordata > Mammalia > Rodentia > Aplodontiidae > Aplodontia > Aplodontia rufa. The sequence goes on from PVKS010023126.1 coordinate 29,675, forward strand.
GAAGAGCAGGACCTGGAGAGAGGCAGATGTGAGTTTGAATCCTGCTCTGCCCCTCGCCAGCTGTGTGAACTCTGACCACCCGAGGCTGCCACTTTATCATCTATAAAGGAGAATAACTCTGTCTCCGTCATCCAGTGTTTCTAAAGGTTGAAAGAAATCCCATGCTTAGGGAGGTCTCTACCCAAGGAACTAGAAGCAGAAGGTTAGAGAAGGTGGCCTTTGGGGGAGTGTGTTGGAGTAGGATGAGGTGAGGAGCTCTTTTCTTTATAAACTGGTGGCTATCATTAAAAGCCTCTCCAATATTTGATTTCTTGGCCATGGGCATGAATTTGTTTGCTAAAAAAATATTTTTGAAGGCATTTTAAGAGATCGTGTAAATCCAGCAGTAGGCACAATGCTTGGTAAATAGAGCCTCATATGTGAAGGATGTTAATTTCCATGTGCACAGAAAACTTGGGGTCGTTGTTTTCTGAACGCTTTGGGGAGGGAAGCAGGGGTCTCTGATGCGCTGGAATTGCAAAGTGGGAAGGGGAGCGGGCAGACTCGAGCCCCATCTCCTCTCGCTGAGTGAGGAAAGGAGCCAGCTGCGCCCTTCCTGGCCCACACCACTCTGGCCTCCCGCCTCTGGCTCACTCAGGAGGGTAGGCACTGACTTAATACCCGCGCTTAGCTATTTTCAGCCTTAGCTGCCTTAGATCCGCTTCCCTGGGCCAGGCTGTCTTGCCAGAGAGAAGAAGGAAGAAGAATGGTCATGGGGATCCAGCGCCGACTTGCCAAGATTAGGTAGAGCCAAATTAACTTCATTTTTAAAAAATGGTTTTTGAGCTGCTGTGATGAGAGAAAAAACCACAAATCCAGCACCCCTGGTTTTCAACCAGGTATTTGAGAAGGCTGCTCCTGGGCTCCTTAAGAACATGATGGGAAAACACTCAATGACATCACTGGATAAATTGGGGGGTTAAATGTTCACACCAGAGGGTGTCGATGGATCCTGGTGAAGTCCCCTGGACTGAAGTTCTTGGTGCTGGCGTCTCTAGGCTTACCCTCACCCTGTCCACATTCCTTTTTGTGGCCTAAATGAAGACCTCACTGCCAGCTCTAGAGCACCCAGGGTGCAGGCTTCGGAACTCACAGTGATGCTTATGAGCTGTGGTAAATGAAGGTCCTTTGCCAGTTTCTTCATCTGTAAAATGGGGACAGTCCTCCCTGGCTCGCGGGGTTGCTTTGGGGACTAGATGTGGCAATGTAGGCAGGGCCTGGCCCCATGCCTGAGACCTTGTGAACGTTCAATAAGCAGTCGCAGTCATGTCCTTGTGGTCAGAGATGACATGAAACAGGGAGCAGTGAAGGACACCGTGCGTGAGAGACAGCCTGCAGGAAGGATGAACCGGATCCAGCAACTCAGAGGGCAGCACCCAGGTGCAGTGAGCAGGACACTCTGCCCCCAAGGTGTCACAGGTCCAGGGTGGGGACATCTGCCAACGAATGTGCAGGAAGGGGCTGCACTGGGGGCAGGGTGCACATGCACCTTTTACAACATCCATAGCACAGTGGGGTCCAGAGGGAGCACAAATCCCACTGTGGAGTTGTGCTCGGCTTGGAGTGTGGCGGATAAAATGAAATGCCCACAAACTACTGTGTCAGAGGAGAGTGGCTAGGATTGTAGGCAATCTGGTACCAGGGTACCTAAAGCTTCACTTTGTAAAATTGGGGATGTTTGGTGGAGTTTTCATGTGAGAATCAGTATAACCCTGCTGCCCGAGTAGGTTCAGAAGCACGGGAGACAGATCCAGGAGTGGGACAGGTGGATGTCGCAGCACCTACCTCATTGCTGGAGGAGGCCACTAGAGATTAGGGCTTCATCTCCTCCTGCCCTTGCTCCACTCCATGCAAGAGCCTAACAGAGGTCCCCAGGTCTGCAAAGCAGACTCTCATGCCAGGTCATTGCAGCTCTCCGATGGGGAGAGAGGGGAGGGTAAAACAGAAAGATACTGCATCCATGATGTCTGCAGGACACTGACTGCCCTCAGTCAAGAGGTGTTCCAGTGACCATCGCCTGCCGGGGAGACAGCTGACACTGGCTCCCTCACTCTGGACCACATCCGCTGGAGAGGAGTAAGGTCATGCCTGCTGGCCCATAGTGCCTGGGTAAAAGTGCTTCCTCGGGGAAGGAAGATGCATGAGGAGTAAGAATGCCCCTCTCCCACCGAGGAAAGCCCCGACTTTGTGTACCAAATTCTCCTCATTCATTCATTCACTCATTTATTGAATCGTACAATTCTTATTCATCAACTATTCTATTCCAGGTGCTATTCCCAGGCTTGTAGGGAAACAAAGTGGAGATTCTTTCTCTCATAGAACTTAACATTTTGGGTCTGGGAAGAGACAAAAAATCAGCAATAATCATACTAAAGAAGTGAATTGTATACTATGCTAAAAGTGACAGTTGTTTTGGGGGGAAAAGTAATAGTTGAAGGAAGTGAGGGAATGAGAGAGGGGTGGGGCTGTTTGGGGAAAGAGTATTCCAGGGAGAGGGACAAAGGCCCAATGCAGGAATGTGCCAGTAAAACAAGGAAAGCAGCGGATGTCCCATATGGGCCACAGTCTGCAGAACACTGAAGCTGGAAGGCACAGGACCACACAGGCCTTGGCCAGGACCTGCTCCGTATCACTAGGTGGTACATTAATTGGTTCATACCTCATGGCGATCCGTGGCAGTTGTTCTTATTATCCCTTTTTATTTTTTTTTAATTTTTTTATTTTTGAGCAACCTTACAAGATTTTAACAAGACAATATAAAATGTGCATAAGATGTGTATATATATTCTGGACATTGCAACTGTCCCCAGGAGTGCCCCCCCAATTACCCTCCCTTATCCCTCCCTTCCCCTTCCCGTTATAACTCTACAAATAGTATTAAATTGTAAAGCATTACATCTTATCTGAATTTAACTCATGTTTCTAGACCAACTTTCTCATTGTCCAGGGTCTAGTCCCCACCTCCACAGATGAGTGGAGACAATCGACCCTTAGATCTCTGGGTTAAGCTGATTTTACTCATCATGATCTCTTCCATAACCATCCATTTACCCTCGAAGGCTGCAAGG
>PVKS010023127.1:0-32803 GCA_004027875.1 Aplodontia rufa
TTGGGGTCTGACCTTTACTTTATCAGCTGCCCTGGATCTTGTTGCTGTTTGCATAAGCTCCTTCGGGTAGGGCTGCTAGATTGTATATTGTTAAGCTTGAAAAACAGGGTGTCGACACGAGCTTCAGATGTTTCCCATTGGTATCACCTGCCAATTATTCTAGATCTTCAAAAGGCGCAAGTAGAGGCTTATTGGTCAAATGTGTGCCTCCGAAATCCAGGTGTGGCAATGAACGAGCTAATGTAGAGAGGCCTCGAGGGGGCGGGGTGAAGGCCCTTAAAGAAGAGTCTCCAGCCAGCAGTCAGGGCCTCTCGCCTCTTTTGGGGGAAGAGAGCTCTCGTACTTTGCTACTGGACGTGGTGTCCCTGCTCCTTTGGAAGATGAGCTCTTGTCAGCAGCCGAACCTGCCTATGCTTTGCTCCTGAGCTTCCCAGCCTTCAGAACTGTGAGAAATTGCTGTCTATGTTTGTTCTGAAATAGAGTCTTGTAGCGTTGCCTTGACTTGTTTGAGATTACTTAATGTTAGGCATTTTGTCGTAGCAGTACAAATGAACGTTGCCTTGAAAGAGAGATGTAAAGTATGGATATATATAAAAAGAAGAAGTAAAGTTTGGATAAAGAAAGGCCATTTCAGGCCTAAGGCCTGTGGTTTTTCTCATCCCCAGCCCATCCCGCAGGTCAGAACCCAGCTAGACCAGGACACCCAGCCACATAAGAGACCCTAACAACAAATTGATTAGTGGAGCTCAGTCAACCCTATGGAACTGTAAGTAATAATAATAAAAAAAAAACTGTTGTTTCCCTAAAGTGAAAGATAATAAATTGCTTCAAATCACTATTTTTGGTGTTTTATTATGTAGAAATAGAAAACTGGAACAATTCTTAATGAGCATTGTTTGATAGCCAAGGCCTGTGATAATTTTTTCTTCAAAACACTAACAATCTGATATAAAATTGAAAGTTTCTTTTTGGTCAAATAGGACAAATATACCAGGTTTACCACCAGTCAATTGTAAGCAGATCCTGCTGCTTTCCTAACTTTAGAAATCACAGGCAAAAACACAAACATATGTCTTTATGCATATTTTAAGAAGAAATTAAGAAAGGCACAGTGATGCACACCTGTAATCCCAGTGGTTTGGGAGGCTTAGGCAGGAGATTTGCAAGTTCAAAGCCAGTCTCAGCCACTTTGTAAGGTCCTAAGCAATTTAGTGAGACACTTTGTATGTATGTATGTGTGTGTGTATATGTATATACACACACACACAATCAGGCTGGGAATGTGACTCAGTGATAAAGCACCTCTGGATTCAATCCCTAGTACATTAAAAAAAAAAACAAACTAAAATTGTATTTGTTATAGATTGTTTCCTATAGTAAATCAAGTACTCATACTGAGCTAGATATTAGCAAGATTGGTTATAAGCATAGAAGACTGCTGTTATTAATACTTACCTCTTAACACACCAGTCTATTTTATGAAACATCAAAAGAAACAGTGATTCTTATTTTTCGAATGTCTGGACAAATAGACTTGCTGATGTTTACAACTTAAAACTCCTCTATGGTCAGTGAATTTGAAGAAAGATGCAAGTTCTGCTGCATTATGAACTTTTTTCTCCCTTTGAGGCTATGTTTATGTGTCTCAGAAAGCAAATACTGCAAAGATAATTGTATTTTTACTTTAAGGTGAGATCTCTCCAGTTGAATTCTTTAAAATTATATACTGTAGATTTTTGGAAAACTAGATCTTAAACCTTTCCTAATTTCCTTTTTTTCTTTTTCCTTCTCATTTTTATTATCTTTTCTTCTTTCCTCCATTCCTCTTTTTCTGATTTGTATCTTTTACAGAGGTGATACAAATAAAGCAAAGTACTGGGCTTCAGGTGCCCTGGTTTCTAATCTAAATTCTGCAAGTAACTAGATATGTATCATGGTCAGATCACTTATAATCTTGAGGCCTAAATTAATTCCCCTAAAACCTTAGAGGATTAAAACAGATTATCTGTCTAGTCCTTGATGCTTTAAAATTACACAATTCAAAAACATGTGTAAAACAAGGCAGTTACAAGGTAAACATCAGAAGCTAATTTGAAAAAGATATAAAAATGTACCTTAGTATGAGTTATGTACTGAAATGAAGTAAAGTTAGAACAAAAAGGCAAATTACTATAGTCCATGTAGTTCTCATAATACAAGGTGTAAAATTTCTCTGTGGAAATAGACTAAACTTCTCTTCAATGACTTTTAGGAGAAATAAGCATGATTCTCATGTTTAAGGGAAATCAGATAATATAATTGCAACTGTATTCTATTACAGTATTTAAAGTGAGGCGTCTCTGTATTCCCATGGCACCAGGGACACACCACAAATGCATGAAGATAACAACTTGTTTACTTATGTATTTTTAAATGTATATATTCATTTGTCTAACTAAAATTAAATTTTTAGGGGTGACTGACCTTGACATTTTTTTTTTTAAATTGCTAGCCCCTGCAGTGTATGGGGACATTATATAAGCCCTTAATAAGTTTTCATGGAATTAAGGGATACAGAAGATAGCTTCAAAGGAATATTTCTTACATCATAATACGAATGATAACAAAACCTTACAATTTAGGAAAGATATGCCTATTTAACGCTGATAGTACAGTCAAGTCCAAAGTTTGTTGTTACCCTAATATAGTAATTGTATAAAGATTCAGACACAATAAAAAGAATGTCCCTTAAAGAACATTTTTCCCATTAATGACTGTTTTGTGTGAATGCTTGATAAGTGCCTGTTTTCAATAATCCAAGTATTTTAATGACACTAGTTGTTGGAGTACTGTGTTTTACATTGTGGACTGTAACGGTGATTCAAAATTAGGTATTCGAGTTGTAGAGGTAACATCTTACATGGGTATTTAAGACTTTAACATACAAGTTATCTCAAGTGAAGATCTTTTTAGCTTGCATCAGGAGTTTTGAAGGAGAATATTTCCCAGAAACTAGTTTGTAATATTCCAAAGCATTTAAACAAATAATGAATTAAGATAAGTTTGTATTGGAGGTAGAAAATCAAGGTTCAATGTCATCAATCAGCCATGGCTTCTGTGGAAAACCTGATTATGGTAAGGCCTAGAGAGCCATAAGCTGAGACCCTCACTCTGCCCCTCCCACCTACAGTCAGACAACTCAGACACAGGTGACATACTTGATATTTTAAGTTGAAGAATGTTGGCAAAATGTAAGGATTTTGACTGGGTATTGATTTTTGCTATGTAAATATTTTACACAGTGCTTAACCAATCCCTTCAACTAGCTTTCAGAAATATGATCTTACAATTCTAGATTTCCTATGGATGAAACATTGGCAGAATTCTGACATTTAAGTTTCTAAAAATTATTTGCAGCTAATGGATTCTTGGAATATGGATATAAAGCTTAGAAGCTGCCAAATCGGTTTTAGACATCTGCTGGCTTTCTGTGCTCATTAGTGGAATAAACAACTCTCTTATAGATAATAGGTATAGAATATCTTAAGAGGCAGATTTGTCAGCAAATTTCTTAATGCTTCAGAAAAATATTCCAGAATTTGAATTTTAACAACTGAAATAATTATGGTTACCTTCATACTTGGCCCTAATTGCTCAAAAGCTAGATATTAATAATATATTAAATTTTTCACATAGAAAAGTTACAAAGTATTATTGCAGAAAGAGCATGCAAAGTTTATAAGTTTACTGTGTTCACCATTGTTCTGTATTCAGGGAAAAGAGCTTACATGTTGCTAAATTTTGTAAAAAGTATGCCCACAAGATCACAAACAGTGTTTTACTTCTGAATCTTTAGATCATGTTATTAACATTATGTGGTAGGGCAAGACTAATTAAGAAGAAAAATGTTTTAGAATATTTGTTCCTGTAGCAGAGAAAAATTAGGAGATCTTTAATGTGTTTGAGAAAGTGTTAATAGGATGCCAAAAATGAAGAAAATGATGATTCATGAATAATGAGATTGTGATCAACTATAGTGCAGATCAACCACAGACAGGAATTCATTAAGGAGAAGGCTTCTGAATAAGTCTCAGAGTTGAGAAAGTGATAGCTATCAATAATGTCAGTTGTTTAACTTCCATAGAATAAATATTCACCACAGTTGGGGTAATCCACTGAAAGTTGACCAGAATGATCCTATAAACTGTGATGCCTGGATGGTTGCAATGTCAATAAAGTTCAACATACTTTTGGTTATTATTTACATCTATCATGTTATTTAATAATTTGTTTCAGAGTTTATCCAAGTTAATACTGGAGCCATGTTGTTTCTCCCTACAGAACTATATAAAATAGTCTGAAATATTGTGTTCAACTATAATACAGTACGTCAGTTACTCCTTAAGTGAGTGCTAGAAATGTAATTATGCAAATCAATGTCCAAGAGGTTGTAGAATTCCTGTCATGTTATCAATGATGGATATGACATCTGTTTTTCTAAGTTATCAAATATGCATCTTATCCCTTAAATTGAAGTGAAATTTAATATTTTCTTATAATGCAAGTTAATTTTAATTTCAAGTTTCCTTATTGTCAGAAACATCATCTCATCACTTCTTTCATGGATACCCATATCTCTTTCTCCAGGGTAATCACTCTGTTCATAATTTTTTTTAAATTTTGTCAGTGATAGTGATGGTATTAGGAATATCTCAGAGTTGGGGTTAGGGTCATCTAACCCAAACTATGCTGTTGTCTGTTCACACTATCTTCTATGGAGTCATCCTTCATCATGAAGTAGCATATTACTTTGTCAAATATTTTTCCTATGTCTATTGAAAGTATCATGTTTTTGTCCTCCATTAAAATGGTGTATTAGTTAAATTGATTTTCTAGATTTAAGCCAATGTTGTATTCCTAGGATAAATCTCAGTTGTCATGGTATATAATATATTGCATAAATATAGATAGATCAATAAAGAAAAATAAAGAATCCATAGACTCATATGGTCAATTGAATTTTGAGAAAGATATCAAGGTAGAATAATGAGGGAAAGACAATTTTGTTCTCTTCAAAAGCTAGTGCTGGAACTACTGGATACTTTTATGGAAATAAATGTTATCCTTGGTTTTACTCCAAAGTCAAAAATTAATTCTTAATAGATCCCAGATATAAAAATAAATCTAATCCTGTAAACCTTGAAGATTATATCATAAAGATTTGATATCTATGAAAATCTTAAAGATTTCATATGTAAAACAATTTTATGGAGGATGCAGTTATAACTATGATGAAGGAGGGAAAATCTTGGTAAGTTGGACATCATAAAATAGAAACAACTTCTGTTCTTTGAAAATTATCCTTAAGGAATAAAAAAGCAAGCCACAAACTGAGAGAACATATTTTTAATCATATGCATGACAAAGAAATTGAATCCAGAATGTGTGAAGAGCTTAGTAATAAGATAATTCAATAAAAATATGAAAAAAAATCTGAACAGACTCTTTTCAAAAGCTTGTTGTGCAGAATAAGTTCAAAATGATTCCCACAATCTTTGAAATTCATTGCTATTTCTTCCATGGCTTGGGCTTGTTTGAGCTGAAAGCTGAGTTTTAAATTTTCCACCTTTTGCAGTCTCACTGGTTATCAATAGCACATACAAGCAGTGTCTCTTAACACACATTTTGGAAAATAGAGGGAGAAAAATGTTAGGCACATGTGGCCGTCCTTACTGCATTCTCTTGAATCTGTCCTTCCCCTACCTTTGAAGCAATTGGGTATAAGCTTCAAGAATGGAGATCTAATGATGATGTTGGAAACAACAGTCTCATGTTTAAAGTTTGAGAAACCTCCAGAAGCAGCTAAGGTCAGTATAGCACAGTCTGAGATTGGAAATATCTGCACTTCCAAGGGTAGCAAGCTAACTGTATTTCCCACAAAATCAACTGTGGTTGAAGGAGACATAAACAACCTTGATTTTTATCTGAGATAATATTTTAAATGGCAGCCTACATGGTCTGAGAGAAAACTGCTGAAAGAAGTTGGAGTTGTAATGGTGAAAATCCAAAGCAAAGGTAGGAATTGTCTCCAAACAGCCAGAGAAGATGCATTAAGACATTAAAGACACTTTGAGGAAGAGATCCTCAGATGTGTAGGATCACTAATACTCATGAAAATGCTCTCAAGAGGAAAAATTAACTTTAAACACCTGCCACATCTAGTGAAAATATACACCAGATGTGTTCCACTCAAATAAGAATGTTTTTGTTAACAGCTAAGTCCAGATCTTGTTTTAATTTTTCCCCCAGCAGAGAGAAACAATTAGCATCACAGAGATGATGATTAAATAGAAAATACTCTTCTAAAATTATTTTTTCATGGCCTTGAAGGATTGTCAGTTTGGGGATATACTAATGACAACTGATAATGGACAAATATTAGATTTACTTTAAGTAAATGCAATTTATATATTACTCAAATCCAGTAATGTGCAGACTATGTTAGTCAGCTTTTAACTGCTATGACAAAATACTTGAGAAAATAAGCTTAAAAGAGGAAAGGTTTTGTTCTGGTTCAAGATTTCAGAGGTTTCAATTCATGGTCACTTGTTGCCATCAATTTGGGCCATTCGTGAGGCAGAGTGTCATGTTGGTAAGCATGTAGTGAAGCAAAACTTCTCACCTCAAGTTGACTGGTAAGCAGAGAAACAGAGAGAGAGAAAGAGAAAGGCATGGTAAGATATGTATCCTTTAACTCAACTCCTTCACCCAAAGTGACTTACTTTCTCAAACTAGGCATTATCTCCTGAAGTTTCCACCATCTCTCATTAGTAGCACTAGCTAGGGAACAAGACTTCAAAACATAAGGCTTTGGGAGAAACTCGAGATCCAAACAACAACAAATACCAAAAAAAAAAAAAAAAAAAAAGATTGTAATTCAGAGGCTATACCTTAATTAAAATACAAATAAAGTAAAATTGTGAACAATTTGATGTTTTGTAATTCTTTCTGGGGGAACTGAGGAAAGTTTTTTTTCACAGTACATTTCCAAGATCTGCCATATAACTGTTTCTTTATGTTGACTTCCTGATTATGGTAAGGGAATGTTCTATTTAATAGTGTACATTTTATATATATTTTCTGTTCCGATGTGGACTTTTTTAACTTAATAAAAATCATCTCTTATCCGATTTCAATTGAAATATGGGTGTGACAAATATCACGAGTATAAGCAAAATAGTTAAATATAAAATTTCAAAATGAAGTAACAGACTCATTAATTTAGCTTTCAGTAAGACATTATTGGGACAAAAAGAAAACTGTGGGAGAGGAAGAAAATGTTATTTAATTACATCAAAATTCCAAAGATTTATAAGCTTCTTTTTGACCTTCTTAAAGCTTAGAATTGCCCTTCTTGTCAGTTTAGAATTAGCTGTCAATTTTTCTAGTTATGTGCCAGTCTTTCTCTTCATTTTTAAAAAGCTTTATTTTAACTGAAATGTCTAGTAAAAACTGGCTTAGAAAAACCTGAATGTGAACTTTTGCTCTGTTACTAATTAGACATGGGATTTAAAGAGTTTTATTATTTTCTGAGTTTTACTTTCTCTAAAGTATAATTGATAAAATCTATAAACTCATCATTTATCAAATAGATGAGGTGCTCAAGAAACACACCCATTATCCAACTGAACCTTTCAAGTTGGGAAATGCAATCTCATTTACAAATCATGAAATCAATTTAACACAAAGTTAATGTATATTACATATTTTAGCGAATCAATATTGCAAGCAATGAATATCAATTTTAATGTTTTAAATGTGTTAATACAGCTTCCATGCACTAAGAAAAATTTCAGCTTTTTTTTTATATTACAACATTCACATTAGATGCCACTAGAGGGACTTGTATTATCAGAAGTGTCTTTCAGAAGCATCAGTACAAAAAGTTAAGAGAAAAATTTATTAAAGTAAAAATGCCTGGTAGTGATGCCTGGATTTGGAATTTTAACATCTAATGAAAAATAAAAACTGTTTTCCTACATTTATTCTCCTTATATCTACTTTATTTTACAGTAATTAATATTTTGTGGACTATTAATATGAATATACTCAATTTTAAGAAATTAAGGTTAATAATTTAGATGTGACACACAAAATCACATGCAATCATATCAAAAATAAACAAGTAGGTTATATTAAACTAAAAAACTTCTACACTGTAAAGGAAATAGCAAACCAAACAAAAAGAAAAGTTACGAAGTATAAAATATTTGCAAACATTTATCCTACAAGTAGTTAAAATTGAAAATATATAAGGGACTAATACAACTCAATAGGAAAAAAAATCCTTATTAAATAATGGATAAAAAAACTGAATAGGAATTTTTCCAAAGAAAATATACAAACATCTAACAGGTTATGAAAAGGTGCTCAACATCACTAATCAGAGAAATACAAATCAAAACCAAAATGAGATATCAGCTCACTTCTGTTTATATGGCTTTTTTATCAAACTGATGAAAGATAACAAGTGCTGACTATAATGTGAAGAGAAGCCTTTTATATTGTAGAGAAGAATGCAAATTGGTACAACCACTATGAGAAAAAATATGCATATTCCTTAAGAATAACAATGGAATTGCCATATGATCCAGGTATCCTACTACTGTGTGCAAAGCCAAAGGATATAAAATCAGTATATCAAAGAGATATGCCCAGGGCTGGAGCAGTGGCTCAGTGGTTTCAGTGCTTGCCTGGCAAGCATGAGGACCCGGGTTCAAACCCCAGCACCACGTACACAACTAGTGTTGGAGCAACTAAAGCCATGTGAAAAACTAAAAGTCGTTTCTTTCTTAAAAAAAAAAAAAAAAGATATCTCCATTCCCCTGTTCATTGCAGCATTATCATGATAGCCAGGGGATCAATCTAAGTGTCCATGAATGATGAATGGATAAAGAAGTTGTGTGTGTACATATCTAATTAAAACTATTGAGTCTTGAAAAAGTATAAAAGAAAAAGGAAATCCTGTCACTTACAACATGAATGACCCTGGAGGACATTATGCTAAGTGAAATAAGCCAGAATCAGAAAGACAAATATGACTTGATGCTTTAGATGTAGAATCTAAAAAAGTCAAACTCCTACAAAGAGAGCAAAAGGGTGGTTACCAGCAATTAGGGGTTGGAGGAAATCAGGAGATGTGACTCTTAGAAGTTTTCAGTTATCAGTTATAAAATAAGTGAGTTCTAGAGAGTACAGTGTGGTGACTATCATTAATCATAATATATACTTGGAAGGTATATGCACAATATATGTGTACATATACAACATATCATGTTGTATACCTTAAATAGATGTGATTTTCCTTTGACAATTACATTTTAATGAAGATAGAAAAATAATGCCTTAAGAAATAATCCAAATAATCCTTTGTTTTATATAAAACCCTATTGGTAAGTAAGGGAATCTCTAAAATGCTGCCTTATTTTATCAGTTTGGAGACATTATATTGTCAAAATAAAGTCTTCAATTCTTTCCACACTTGCTTAAAGAAGAATCTATCAGTGTTTCTCAAGACTATATTTAATGCATGGAATTCCCAGTAACACTTTTTTCTCAAGGTGATACCTAACACACTTTCATATTTATTAAGCATCCCCTGTATTGAAGGAACTCTCTTCTGAATTTAATAAAAATGAGATATGTGTGATATGGTATAAAGTAAGTATATTACATGGAACAGCAAGAAGGAAGATATGACATATATAAGTTATGATAAATTGATGTCTACTTTGCAAAGCTACCAGTTCAAAAGTAGTTGCCTCAGTATAGGGGATCCTCCAGGACCATAGTGAGAAATTAAAGATGAGTACTATGGAGAGGATTGTCTGGAGACCAGCAGTGATCTTCGGTCAAGGAATACAGTCCGCTTGAGATGACCTCAAATGGTGGAAGCCAGCAGGACGAATACCTCACTTCTTTTTCTTTATCTTCCACTTCTGCAAGGGCTCCCCATTAGTGAACACACACATGGAAGCTCAGCCTTCAGGGCAGGGTTCCTAGCAGGTAACGTTGAAGACTGAAAACACAGGGACAAAAACAAAATGTTCAGCAAAGGAATAAAATCAAACTGTTGTACAAAACAGTATTGTGAATTCTAAGTATAGGTATAAGTAGCTTTCTTTGGGATGTTAAGGGGGGAAAAACAAGTAATTATGTATTTGGGAGAATCAGCAAGACTTGAAAGAGCATGGCGTGGCACATGAGACAGCTTAATGGAAAAGCAAAATTGTTAAGTATAAGCTATCGTAAGTGGTACAGATAGTGTACTTTGCTTGGCTGGCAAAATATTCTGAAATGTAAAAAAAAAAATGTTTTGCTTATATACATGTTTTCTACCAAAAATGTGAATGTGTGTGCGTGCACTTTTACAACGTAGTTGAAAAGGGAAAAATCACATTCTTTTGAATTTCTTTTTTTTATAATTTCTTTTTCAATTCATGATTTAGAGGTAAACAGAGAAAGGACATTACAATAACACATGAGACTTGCAAGAAGAATATTTGATTTTCTTGTAAATTTCATTCATATCAATTATTTCAAAGCAATAGAACTACCTAGTTTAAATATCAAAAGTCACCAAAGAAAACAGTAAAAACAAATAGAAATTCTATGGTCATACTTCCTTATAATATGCATATCCTAGAAGTACGTAGTCTCCACTTCTTAAAGAATTTTCATACCATTTACTTCCATATGATTACACTGTGAAAGAAAAACTGTATCTTTAATTTACAATTTGATATTTATATACTGAAAATTATAAATTACATAAAATGAAGCATATCATACATGTTTTCTTAGTTTTGGCACTACCCTTCTTTTATTTTGAGTCATCTATAATTATATTTTTCCTTTTAAAAATTTACTTCGCCTGACATTGTCCACCTGATCCAAGGTAACATCCTTTCCTCTCATGGGCTCCTCTCTTTCCCATGACCAAGCTCTAACCCATGCTAAGAACCAATTGATTATTCTGTCCTTCTCTTGACTCATGAAAAGTACACATTATATGTATATATATATGGTATCATATGCACAGAATTTTTGATCATGTTTTGATTTTTTTTAAAACTGATTATATTATACACTTAGATCTACATTTTTCTGTTTTCACTCAGGTTCTGATAGAATTACTTCAAATCAGTTGGAATTGTGATTCTTTTTAATGGTTTCATAATGTTGCATGTCTCACATTTGCCATCTTTTAGTTAACTTTTCTTGTTGAGAGACATTCACTTTGCAATTTTTTGTCACTATGGGAAATACAACAACATATGTTTTAATACATATATCCTTATGTACTGGTGGTTTTATAGCTATAAAATGGTCTATATCTATATAATACAGATAGTCCTTAGACTGGATTATCCTTAACTTTTTGGTGATGTCTATTTATATCCTGGTTAAGTTTTTATTATAGGTACCTTAAGTATAATCAAAAGTCATTTTGCCATAATTGTTGTAATCAGGTGTTTTTTTCTTTCTTTCTTGATGAAATGAATCTAATGCAGATGGCCTGCAACTTTAAGATATAAGTTTAATTACTATTATAAACTGCTCTTCTTGGTTGCAATTCTCCCTTGCAAATAGCAGAACCACTTCTAAATAGTTTAAGCAGAAAATGAATTTGCTGTTGTATCTCAGCAATTCAGTAAATCTTCAGTAAAGTTCAGAGCTTTTCACACCGAGTGCACAAAACTCCTCAACATTCTGCTAACTGCTAAAAGTGTGTAGCTGGGCATACACAAATGAAAAGGAATAAAGTTCTGGAGACATGGAACCAAGGAACTTAATGCCCGGAGTTCATGTACTTTAAACTGGAACTTGGACCTCTCTCCCTTTCTCCTCCAGCATCAAGGATTGTGTACACTGTTTCCTTCTCTTATGAATCAAGGACTCCTATAGATTTTATGCTAGTGAAACTGGTAGGTAAATACTGCTTTGGTAAAGGAGATTTGGGATATGCATTGAGAGATATAACCAAGTAGAAGACCAATGTATTGGCTTCCATTAACATGACAGTCTATGGGAGCCTTAGAATAACAGTCTTTGGGTAAATTACTGTAAGTAAAATTAAGAAATATTTCACTAAGTATTTTCCATGTGTATGCACTAGAAAGATTGGTAGCTTTATTTCTGTAGTATTTTAGTTTTGTTTTGGAATTAAAATTACACAATTTAGAATTAATGTAATGACATTTTAAAAATAACATTGTTATTTGTTGTATAAGATTAGGAAAGTTTGAACTTTTGTATGTATAATGTACTTAAAACTCCTTAAGAATTATTGGTACATTTTTATTCAAATGATTCTACATCTCCAACAGTCTGATTTTATTGTGAATATTTTCTGATTCCCCGCTCTGAATGTTGGACATTCTTCAGTGTAATACTGTTACAGACGAATCTTGTATTATATATTTCTTATCAAACCTTTAAGCCAATATTTTTAGGCAGCATCTTAACTAAGGTAAGAATTTAGGCAGTTCTGAGTATTTCCTCAAATTTTTCAACCATTAGAGACTTTTTATTAGAGACTGTCAGATTTAATTAAAAATTATGCATAAAATAATTTTAACAGGTTAATGTTTTTCTACCAAAGTACTTGTTTGCAAAGTTATTTCCATGGTAAATTTTTATGCTGCTCATCCAAATTTATGGCCTTTTCCTCATCTGAAGCAAATTCATAAATGACTTTTAATGAAAATAAAGGACTTTACTACTTGGATTTCAGCACTCAGAGCGAAAACAGATTAAATATGATACTATGACATATTTACTCAAAGTAAAATTCTAATCCAAGTATCAATAACCAGATGTTGTATTTATACTCATTTATAATTTAAAAATAATTTCTATGTTATTCATTTGTTAGAGACAATAAAAATCACAACAGTTATCTACATAGAAAATATCTGAACTAACCTGAATTAGGGAGATTGATTAATTCTCAGTGTTTCAAATGTTTGTGTGAAAAATGTTGTAATATAAAATAAATTTGAGATTTAATTTACTCCTAAGAATACCAAAATGTCTATTACTAGAAAATTTAATAATCCAAAAAGAAATAAAGAAATTTAAAAGGAAGGCTACTGAAATCACAATGGAAGATATTACATATTAACTGTCCTAGCCAAGGGAAACTTAAAGAAACAAGATAAATAAATGTAGTCTGTCATCTTGGATAGGATTCTAGTATAGAAAGAAGTCATTAGATAAACACTAATGAGATATGAATAAAGTATAAACTTGTTAATTAATTTCTCAATATGTTTCTTAATTATAATAAGTGTACCACAACAATATAAGATTGTAATAATAGAGAAAGGGGATGGGGAGTATGAGGGAACTCACTGTACTAAATTCATAATTTTTCTAAAAAATAAAAATTCAAAACTAAAATTTTATTTTAAAATTGGCCACCTGTGGAATTTCAATAATACTTATTTTTCCCAATACTCTCAATAAATGGTCTTATAAACTTTTGGTAATTGCAATTACTTTTTTAAGTTTTAGAATCCAACAAAATCAGAGAAGCTAAAATGTTAAGGTATTGAATTATTCCAAATATGAGAAATCTAGTGAAAAGTCACTTTACAGGGCTGGAGTGGTGGCTCAGCAGTTAAGTTGCTTGCCCAGCATGTGCAAGCATGTGAGTTCAAACCCGAGCACCATGTACACAACAAAGTCTCGGAGCAACAAAAGCCACGTGAAAAACTAAATAAAATTGATTCTCTCTATCACTATCCCTCTATCTTAAAAAAAAGAAACCACTTTACTATTGCTTTTCTAGAAGGAAAGTAATACCAATCATTAAGTTAAGCAAATATTATACTTATGGGAGGTATTCTTTTTTAAAAAAAAAATTTATCGGTGCATTATAGTTATACATGATGATGGGATTTGTTTTCACATACTCATAGATGCACATAATACCGCAGTACAATTTGGTCAATAGCCTCCCCCACCCCCACACCCCTCTATATCCTTCCTCCTGTTCCCCATCCCTTGCCTCTCTGGTTCCTATATTTCCCCTAAAATACCCAAGTACAGTGACATCATTCTTATATCTATGAAGAACACTTTTTATGTACATGACTATAGTATATACATTGACATCCTTATTAAATGCTCAGAATGTACCTTGATTTAACTTAGTTCCAACATTTCCCCTTCTCCTGCCTTCCTAAAATGTCTTATTTTTAGATACATTTGACAATAGGATTAAACATACATGTTTTTGTAAAGTCATGCTTTTTCAAATATCTTATGCTGCGTCTTGCAACTTTATCTCATAAATATTGACATACTGCATTTTGGGGAGGTATTCTTATGAGCAGACCAGCATAACAGATTTACTCTAGGGTGCAACAAAGATGGCACTGAGGAGCCCAGGGGAGGGTGGGCCAACCTTGTGAGTGCGCGAAGGCCTAAGCCAATCAAAGAACAGGCCAAATCACACCACCAGATTGACAGGCCTTTTCGTCCCATAAAAAATATAAAAACAAGTTGACCTTTACTGTTATAGGCTCCATGCACTTCCTCTTTTCGCTGGGTTTCTATATAAGCTTGAGTATGACTGCTAATAAACGAGTTCCTGCTTGACCTGACTCCCTGCAGTGTCTGATTGTCTTCGGGGAAGGCTGGGGAACAGGCACCGCAGTGCACTCACCTTTCCCACCGCGGACGGACAGGGTCCCTGTTCCCTGCCAGCGAGGGGCTGAGTACATCAACCCAACAATTTACAGACATACACTTGAACTGAATGGGATTCCTTTAGAATATAAATTTGAATATCAGAATGCCTCTTTAATTTTTTTTGTGTTAATTTTTCTTTATGTTAATTTCTGTCTTATAATCAGTTCACGATAAAATTTTATTACATGGAAATTAAAAATTATTCACTTAAACATAATAAGAATAAAATAAACATTTAATTATAAATGTTAAGAGGACATATTTTTGTCAATGCTGAGTTGTTTAATATGGTTAGTGTGTTTAATATGGTTATAAGATGCAGAATAAGCCCATTTGAACAAAGCATAACTCTAATTGTCCATCAATCATCTATCTTTGGGTTTACATATGTTTGTCCATTATGTCAACTGATTATGTTTTTCACATCCTTATACTGGCTAATGAAATTTCAAATATTCAGTAACTTTAGAAAATTTACAAAGAGCTGAATACATTTTTAGAAGTTAAATTGGAAAATAGATTGTTAAATATATATATTTAAAATATATATTTTAAAAATACATATTTATATATCATATATTATTGTTATTAGACATCATACTAAGTACTTTATATATAAGATGTATTTAATACTTTAAACCACCATTTCATGGGAATATTTAAGATATTAAATATATCTAAAAAAAGTTATTTCTCTTTCTCTCTCTCACTGTCCCTTTCTCTTTAAAAAAAAGAATTTCAATTACATCTAAGTTTATTTAAATGCTACATTCCAATGTATGCATTTTGACATTAAAAGCTGTATGCTACTGTATGAACTATAAGTTCATTTAGTTTTGGAGACATTATTCCAAGGAATGATATATTTTAACAGTTTGCACTGACTTACAAATGAATTAAACTATTTTTAAATTATATGAATAATTATTAAAATATGCTAAGAAGCACTATATTACATATACATGATTTATGGAAACTGATTTTGGCTTTCTTTATGCAGTGCTGTTGTTACCATAAAAACAAAAAGACCAGTTAATTAACTTGCCTTAACCTGCGTTCCAACAGTGCATTTATGAATCTTCTTCCTCTTCTCCTTCCTCCTTACTGCTCTCATATGTCTTACTTAATCTGCTATAATAAAATACTGTAGACTAGGGGGTATAAACAATTAACATTTTTTGCTCACAGTTCTGGAGTTGGAGGAAACCAAGTTAAAGATGCTGGCAGACTCAGTCAGAGCTCTATTCTTTGCTTGGAGACAGCTGACTCCTTGGAGTGACCTCATATGGCAGAAAAAGCTCCAGTTTCTTGTGACAGCACAAGTTTCATCATGGGAGGCAACATATTCATGGCCTACATATTCTGAACCATCTCTTGAAGGCCCTGCCTTAAAATAAATTAATATTGGGAGTTAGGACTTTAGCATTTGAATTTTGTAAGGACACATTGACACCCCTCTCTCAACTTCTTTATTCTTCCTCTTTATTTTCTTCCTCTTCCTCATCTCACTCTTCTTCCTTACAACCTGGTTATATTGTTTGGTTGTTGTATTTCCTAGGAATAGTCTAAACATTTATTTAACTCCAGTGTTAACAGTAGTAAGGCTTTATGTTATTAACTATTTAAACTTATTCTAGAATCTTTGTAAAAGTTTCTTTATTATAAATATTAACATGCTCATCTAAGCTTAAAGAGAGAAGCTCAAGAATAATGATAATTCAAGTTTCAATAGAAACATTCATGCAAGAATATATTTTCCAAAACACTTCTGAATCATATAACCAAGAAAAAAACTATTTCTTCTAATTGTACATCTTATAACATGATAAACTACTTATTTAATGGATTGATTTAATAAAAATGATAATTTTGTGGGCAATTAATTTCTGTAAAAGGAACTCTAATATCATGGGCTTTTCCAACTGTACCAAACAATGAAGCCAACAATGGAAAAATGCAATCAGTTCAAATACTCATTATTTTTAGTTGATGATAATGGTATGAAAGATTGAATTTTTGGAAGGATTGAATACTTTTAAATTTGCTGAAAAGTATCACAATTAACTTCATATTGTTTTATTAAATGTAACCAGTAAGTCTACTTTTATGTTATATGCTTTGGACATATATTTTGAAATTTCTCACAAGAATATGAATATAATGCCAAGGCATCTATTATGAGAACATTTCATTTACAACTGAGAATTTCTAGTTAGTTTTATGCTTATTCCAAAAGCATTTATTTCATTGGGAAAGTTTTCATTTTTATTCCGTCACAGTAGATTTATATTACAAATTAATAAAACAACTTTCTTTACCTACAAATAAGACATTAAGTACAAGGAATCAATAAATGTAGCAAATTTAACATATTTCACATAGAATTTGCTCAAGAATAATAGCTTTCTATGTTCATGTTATCATCAAGGCAAACACAACATTTACCAATTGACTTCTTACATATTGCACCATCTGGGTGGTATATATGTTGTTTAAGTGTTTTGTCATCTATAATTAATTTTCTATGAAATCAAAATAGCTGTTGTAAAATTCAATATTATTTAACACGCAAACAATCAGACTTTTTTGAATCCAAACATGATTAGATAAGTTTGCCACCTTGGCATCTCTTAAGATGCAAATTAATGACTTCATAAGAGCAAAAACTCTTGAATAAGCAGCCAAGAATAAAATAACTCAATAAATTTCTCAGACATATAAGTAGCAAACATGTTTCACAATAGGATTTTATAATGTTTGACAATAATGTATCTGCATGATGTGAGTTTTATGTTAAAGTTAGAGTTTTTTCCTCTGATCAAGAAGTGGTGTGACAATGAATAAATCACTGAATATTGCTGACTTATAAAGTTGTTTACTTGAATAACTGTACCCTTTGTCTAATATGAAACCCTCTAATTCTAGACACTATATTTATTAATGAAGGATATCAATGACAACACAATCAAAAGCAAAGTGTTTAATGAGAGGACTTCCTTTTAATTTTCTAAAATTATTGTATAATTAACCTCAAATTTTATCACAATTTGATTATGGTCTTAAATTTTGTGATGCAAATATTTATTTTTATTTATTAATATAATTCTAGCAAATGAGGAAGATTATGCATTTCAATCAAGTTTTAAGTTAAAAGTCTTTCTCTTAAAATGAAAAAAATATAAAGTTATATGCTCTATATTACATTCAATCAAAATATACTGAGACATGTTAATAATTTGATTAAGGTGCCTTGTAGTGATGTGTACGATTTAAATAAGGAGTATAGATTTTAAACTAAGTTTGCATTTGTTGCAGTTTACCAGTTTTTTATTTTATTATGGGCAATTAATCAGCAAATATTCTGAATTTTTTATTATTATTGTTATTATTTTGGTAGCAGGGATTGAACCCAGAAGTGCTTAACCACTGAATCACATCCACAGCCCTTTTTTATTTTTATTCTTTTGAGGCAGGGATTCTCTAAGTTGCTGAGGGACATGCCAAGTTGCTGAGACTTGGTTTGAATTTGATCCTCTAACTTCAGCCCCCTAAGCTGCTGGGATTAAAGGCATGCATCCTCATGCCCAGCTTTATTTGTATTTTTGAATTATGTGTAACTATATTAGTGTTTTTTAAGTAGGTAATAAAATGATCCTTTGCTTTTGTTGTTGCTGTTGTCATGTTTTAGAGTTTAAAATATTGTCCTAATTCTATATCCTGACTTTATTTGTAGCTTGTGTATAATGTTCATATTTTAATTATTTACACAATATTTGTATATTTATTAATAACATAAGGTCAATAAATAATATTGTATTAATTCAATGAAGTGATTGAACACCAGTACGCTAAAAATTGCCCCTTCAAAATTTTCACATCCTAATGTAAGCGTGGTTTAAATATGTTACGTTATATG
The DNA here is from genome assembly GCA_004027875.1 of Aplodontia rufa. Taxonomy (NCBI): domain Eukaryota; kingdom Metazoa; phylum Chordata; class Mammalia; order Rodentia; family Aplodontiidae; genus Aplodontia; species Aplodontia rufa. Next base: position 18,656 of record PVKS010023127.1, read on the forward strand.
TTATACAGCAAAAAGTACTTGAATACTTTGCAATTGTTAAATTGACCATTGTGTGATATTGGGGGCATTCTGGATTATGTGGGTGAACTCCATGTATTCACAGGAATTATAAAAGAGAAACAGGAGGACTAAAATGTGAAGTCACAACCAGAACTTGGAATGACCCATTCCTTAGCTCTTGGAAGAAGCTAAGGAATGAGCTAAGGAATGTCAGAGGTCTCCAGAGGTTGGAAGAGGCGACAAAATTGATTCTCCTCTCAAGCATCTAGAAGGAATACAACTCTGAATTTAGATTTTCATTCTCTAGAACTGTAGGAGAAAAAAATGTGTCAGTTTTGACCCTAACTTTGTTGTAACTTGTCACTGCAGCAGTAGAAAAACTAACAAATGTAACAGCTCTTGTTTCCTTTGTACCTTTGCATTTCCCTAGATTTCATGTCAATCTTCTAGATTCAGTCTCTAACAAAAACTTTCTATTTCTATGATTAAACACAGTACTGTTATTTGACATTATTAAACGAAAAGAAGTAAATTAATTCTACCCTTAATATGTTATAAATTTATTTTCTCATAATAAATTTTATATCAATACCTCATCAATAAATACAGTTTATTTTATTGTGTAATATTTTTAGTATGAAGTTCTCTATAGTTTGTCCAACTATAAATATACATCCTAAATTTTTTAAAAACCTACTAAAATCAATGCGATTAAAAAAACTGCCAAAAATTCTTCAATAACTCAGTGGTAAAATAATGTGTTGATTTTAAGTATTTTATCACTTCCTTCTATCTTCAAGATTCTACTTCTTGACCAATTTTGACAATTTGCATTTTGCTTTTACATAAGCCATATCACTTTGATTTTTTCATTAAGAACGTTCTGTCTCCCAATGTTCACATGAGCTCCTCTTTTTTATCTCTTTTCTCCTTCTAGATAAATGCACACACAAGCACAAGTTTGCATTTGCGCATGCTTATTTTTTTTTAACCTGGGTCTTTTTCTTCTCTAGTCAGTCTAAAAGCAGGTTATTTGCTGATAGTTTAGAAAGAAAAAAAGTGTAGACTTTTTCCTCTAATTTTTTTCCCATTTTGTTTTCACTGTTAATGTCTACTTTTCTACTTCTGGTCTCGCTTTTCTCTTTTTCATTTATTTCAGGGCACTTCCTCTTGATTTCCAGTCATTACATATATATACTCCAGGAATCTGTGTGTAGAAAGAGAGAAGGCAGAATCAGCAGATCTCTCGGTCCTGTACACTACTGTCCTGCACCACACGCTAGACCTCCACATTTGTCTCTAACCTAGCATGGATCACCAGGCTCTCCCATCTGCAGGGCACTGCAGAAAATGCCAGATTTTATTATGACACATTGTTGCCATGAATAACATTGTTATCTATTACTAAGAAAAAGACACAAAATGGGTATTAGATAGTTACTAACAGTTTCTGCTGCATCCCATTCACCAAGATGTGACACTTAAAATGTTTTTACTTCTTTTCTATTCCTTATAGCATCAAGGTCCTGGATTTTGTTGAAATCTATTTTTAGAATTTTCTCATACTTTTTCCCATTTCAAGGAAAGTTATTTTAACATATTTTATTTTACAGCACTTACTTTCACAATTACAGAGTCCTAATAACATTATCCATTTAGAGCCAATTACATAAATTGCAAGAGTCATTACCACTATTCCCCATTATAATACTCATTATTTGCAATAATCTAGTTTTGAATTTCAATTATTATATTCATATAATTATTTTCCTTATAACACACAGAAAATGTACACTCTGAATCAATGTATGTCTAAAAATGCCTTTCCGTTTAACAGGTAAAAAGTAAGTTCAATCTATCATTTTTGTCTCAGTAAATAATATTTCATTTACTGCTAGGTTTTAATATTATAAATACATCAGATGTTAGTTTATATTTCTAATGAAAGTTACTTGCTCTTTTAGAAGCTTGTAAGACTTTCTATTTACTTTTGGAATTCAAAAGTTTTACCAGGATATATCTAAGTAAATGACCTTTTTATTAATCCTCCACGGGACTCTGGGAACATTGTCAATCTTCAGGCACACATCTTTCTTCAAATAAAAGAAATTTCCTTTATATGTTTAAACATTATTTCTCCTCTATTACTTCCTTTATTTGAGAATCCTTTTTATACATGTGGAAACTCACTCACCACTTCTCTCAAAAACTCATCTTTCACTAGTGTTCGGCATCATTTTTTCTGTGCCTATGTGCTTTCTAATTCTTGAAATAGATCTTCCTGGTCGACTCACTTTCAAGCTCAACTATTTTTTTAAAAGTTTACTTATAAATGTAAGTTGAAAATAGTATTTGCTTGTTTTTTTTTTACAAAAATTGTTTTGCATTTGATGTACTTGACAAATCATCTTCCTTAGTTTATTTATCTCATCCCACATTTCTATCACTTGCACTTCTTGTGAGATGACCCTTTGTTTATTCTTGTTTTTATGTCTGTTGATTTTCTTTGCTTGTTCATGGTTTCAAACAGTGATATCACAAGCAAAATAATCCCTGCTGGTACACATTAGCACCCACAGGGGTGAATAGCAACTCAGGCCACCAGAACAGATAAACTAATGGTCTTCAGTTCCTGTAAGCATCTCATACAAGATAGCAGGACATAGGGACTCTTCCCCTTAGGACACTAAAAATTCTATATTGGTTTATTCCTATCAAAGAAGTACAGAATAATATTGTTTGATCAAGGCCTCCAGGTCAAATCATATCTGTTCTTTATTGTTGAGAAATAACAAGATTTCTGATGTACAGTATCCATTTACTCTATTTCTGGTAAAAAAAATATCATGTTTGTTTGCTTTTTAAAATAACAATATAAAACGCCTTTACCACTTTCCAGTTCCTATGCTTTGAAGAAGATGACTTAAACTAGCCTTCATGGGAAGGTGTTTGGCTGAAACCATAGTCATCAACACATTCTATTTTAGGTGGCTCTCTTGTTTCACTAAAAGAATAGGCACCAAGCTGAATTCAGTTTGTTTTGGCACAGAACATTTATGGAATGACAAATTTACTTTTGCTTTCATCTTATATTTGAAAGGAAATATTTGGGATGATTTTAAGTCCTCTTCTCTTCACACATAAGGCAGCACAGACGAAAAAAGCCTTGAGAAACAGGAGACTGTGTTCCTGAGGAGGACGTTGCTAAAGCCTGTGCTAACTGGATTATTCAACTGCATAAGACGATGAATGACCCTTTTAGCTAAGGAGTTTAAAATATATATTTTGGAATATATTAAATAATGTATATACACAACCTGAAAAACTTACATAGCATAACACAAATCTAGATTTTTAAAAAATTGAAAGAACATTACATCACCTCAGGAGCTCCTCTTGCCCTTGCTTCTAGACAATCAGTAACATGTAAGGGTGATTGCTATCCTGCAGTTTAGTACTACATATTATTTTTGACATTCTTTACTTTTGCATGAATGAAAAATATGACTTTTTGGCCTGTAATCTTTAGCTCAATATTTTGTTTGTGATATATATCAACATTATTATGTGTACTCAAAGTTTGCATATTCTTATTAATGTACTAGATTAAACTGGGAATATACCAACATTTATTTATTTTTGTGCTGATAAGTATTTGAGTGATTGATTTCTTTTGCAAATTATTATTTATAGAAATATACAAGAACATGGTTTTTAATGAACATATTGTGCATTTCTGTTGGTGTGTACTTCCATAACATTTTCCCATATCAAAGGACAGTCACACATTCAACTTTGGTAAATGTTGACAATTTTCCATTATAGTTATAAGAGCCACACTTTTTACCAGCAATACATGGCAATGTATTTCTTCCACATATTTGTCAATACTGGTATTTTTTTTTTAAGCAGAAGAGGATAGAGTTAGTGGAAAGAAAGAATCAATTTTATTTATTTTTTTCATGTGGTTTTAGTTTCTCCAACACTTAGTTGTGTATGTGGTTCTGGGTTTCAAACCCTGGTCCTCAAAAATACCAGGCAAGCATTCTACACTGGTATTTTAATTAAAAACTTTTTAAATGTTGAATTTTTTGTTGGTTACAATTTTTTTAATTAATAGTTTTTTAATTTCAAGTACTCCATTCATTTTTGACATAAGAATACAGAATATACATAGATATACATATATATAACACACACACACGTGTATTCATGCATATATGTGTGTGTTTATATATACATACATATATAGATCCTTACCGTCATTTCAAATTAACATACGGTCTATGTTCATATTTTTGCTTTAGTTCTTTAAAATTAAATTTCATTGTTTATATTTAAGGAATATAACCTGATGCTACAGTATACACATATAGTAAAATAGTTATTACACTGGAACAAATTCACATTAAACATATAGTTTAGTTATCACCCCCATTCTTACCACAAGAGTAGTGATGAATCTTATTTAGCAAAAATTATCCATACAATACACTGTTATTATCTATTGTCTTCATGTTATATATTCAGCCTTTCCAGTTATTCATCCTACACATTTGCTACTGTTTATCCTTTGACCTACATCTTTCCATTATGAAGCCAATAGAATTAATCTTCCTGTGACATTACATCTGTCAAATATTAATCCTGTCCTACATCTTATGCTCCAGGCAATACCCTTTTCTCATGTAATAGAGTCTATTCCAGAACTTCTTCAGGAGAAAGAATGTTTTTCCTTCCTGAAAGCAACAGTAAGTGTCTTCTTAGCAGCACTAGTACTGTGATCTGCTGATAAGCTGAAACGCTCAGGATCCTCCCTCCCACTGTTCTCTGGAGAAGTGAATGGAGACTCTCCCATTAAAACATGGTGGCTAGGTACCAAGGAAGAGTGAATTTGTCCATAGGAAATTTAAATATAAGTGATGGGAGAGAGAGAAGCATATATCCAGGAAACACTATACTTCATCCCTGAAGCTTGCTTATATTGTAAATATTATTTTCAACAGTTAAAAAAGTGAAATTAATGATGATGATTTTTAAATGTACTTCCAGACTCCTGGGTAGAGTTTCCATTTCCATTTTATGTCCATTATTTATTATAAATGCTTTTTATAACATTCAAAATAAATTAATATTTCACAGTGTAAAATGCCATAAAAATGCAACACTTCAAAATAAACACCCATATGTGCATTTCTAGAATGACTGTCATGTTGGCACGCAAATATAGGGATGGTTTCCTTGTAAGTGTCTTAAGAATCTTGATTTCTCAAATTATGCATACATATAAGACAAGACAGCATAAATAATCCTGCCTAAAATATAACTAGACAGTCTAACCAAATTAAGCTGTAGGTATGAAAATGATTACATATGTTCTCCCTCTTTTCATAGGAACAAAGTTACAGAGATAGTAATTAGTTTGATAAATACGGGAGTATGATCAAGGGGCTGGAGAGTGGTGACTCCATGGTTATGGTGCTTGCCTGGCATATGTGAGTACACGGGTTGAAGCCCCAGCACCATGTACACAATGAAGTGTTGGAACAACAAAAGCCACATGAAAACATAAATAAAAATTGATTCTCTCTGTCTCTCTGTCTCTCTGCCTGTCTCTGTCCCTCTCTTTTTAAAATAAATAAATCATCATCAATCTTGAGGGAAACTATGAAATTATACATGCTAATTTAACATCTCAATTTCCTTTCTCTCCTTCCTTCCTTTCCTTCCCTCCCTCTTCTTTCCTCCCTCTACACCCACTTTCCTTCCTTTCTGGGTCTTACTGTGTTGTCCAAGTTCATTTCAAAGTCATTTGTTCATACAATCCTTCTGCCTCAGCTTGCAGAACAACTGGGACCACAGGCCCTGGAGCCCAACTTAACAGTCAATTTCCAAAGTTGATCCTATTCTGTACCATTCATTGCCAATTGTATTTGTGCATGACTGGTCATTTCAAAACTCAGAGTATCTGAATGTAATCATTTGATTTCACATCTATGGGTCTGTGGATTGATTAGAAATTTCCTGTTCTAGGCTTTATAGCTCAGTTCTAAACTGTGGGTTGAGCTCATGTTTATTCCTTGCATACCTAATTCCTCTAGGACCAATAGTACCTGGGAGAAATAGGAGAGAGGTGAATTGAAGTACTTAATGAGTCCTATGGGTGGGATCACACATATCTGCTTGTTAGAGAAAATCTTTTGCTCATTGACTGGGGTGGGGATCAAACTAAAGCTTCATGAAAAGGGGATGCTTTATGGGGTGATGCTCATATTTTCCTCTGCCTGTCTTCATTGTGTCTAGTACAATAAGCAGGCTAAATCTTCACAAGTCTAAAGAAAAGGAGCTATCCTGACTGCAAAACTAAAGTGATTGTTTCATTTTGCTAACATACACTGCAATAACTCAAGAAACATTTTTAAAAATATGGATTAGGGATAATGGAATTAAGACTCAAAAACATTAACTTTGGGGATACATATTCAAACCACAGTAGACGCCACTTTAAAAAGTAATTGATACATATACCTGGTAGGAATTTCCCTTCTCTGCATGTTGCCTTGATCAGAACCATTTTGCGAGTTCAAACACTAACTCACAAAACTTCTGTTCAAAACAATATCTCCTCAGACAGCAAAAGGCACATGAAAGTAGGATCCAATAGTCTCACAAAATGCTACAGAGCCATCACCTAGAATATGCCAGCCTAATAGAGCGCTGTAATGACACTTTTAAAGATACCACTAAAGTGTCATTTTGCACATGATACTCTATGGACTTAGGGTATAAATGTGCAAAATATAGTGCATACTTTGAATTAGTGGCTACAATCTGGTTCTATATTCCCAACAGCTTGAATTTGGGATTAATGTTCTGCCGTATTCCTAGGAAAGGAGAAGACAAGAATCAAGGTGTGCAGAAAGTGTCAGGACAATCAGTCTCCTGGTAGTCTATTCAACTAATGTTGATGTGTGAGACTAGTTATTACAGAATCACTAATGAATGATTGCTACTAAAAATAATATGAAGCATGATTTACTACTAGTAACTGATGGAACGGTTACTGTGACAACACCTGCCGTATAGGACTTAAATGGAGGAAGCAGGCATGCAGATGTAGCTGAGAACTTGTCAGCATATCAGCTGTGTTTTCCTGCCAGGAGAAGTTATTTGTTACTGCTAAGCCTCAGTTTCAGTTTTGTTCAAAAAGGAAGGAAAAACAACTCCAATTTACTTGTGATAAGTTTGAAGATTAGACTAACTAGTGCTTATAAAGTGTTGAACACAAATCTTGCTGTAATATGCTTCCAGTATATTTTATCTTTCTGTGCATCTCTGTTTATATATTTACAATCAAAACCATTGTTAGTTTTAGAGCAGTGCTACCTTTGCTCTTTTAGATAATAATGAAAGAATTTTTAAAAAGTGGGAAAAAAGTAAAATGTTTTATAGAACTCCCATAGATGCTACTGAGCATATAATAATATTTAACCGTTTTTATCTTTAAAAAAATCACATATTTCTCTTTACTGTGAATTGTTTTATTACACTTCTTTACAATATACTAGATATATCTTAAGTAACTTCTACATTATTACAATTAAATATATCTGCTTTTCCTAATGAACCAGAATAAAATCATTAATAAGACATTGTGGACACGTTTTACAAAGAAGTCTCTATTCTAGGAAAAGGCAATTCCAACAAAATGCAATGATTTTTAGGCAAATCTTTGCTCTCCCTTCCTTCCAATAACCCACAGATATTTTAGTCTAGGAATAAGGTTGCCAAGCAGTATATACTCTCTGTAAGTTTTGACTGATGTTCTATTTTTTTCTATATAATATTCAGAGTTAACATAGCTCCCATGATAATGTGGAAGTTTGATCTAATAAGTGTTTTATAACAAGGCAAAAGTTCGGACATGACTTCATAGCACTCTGCTTAGTAATTATTTTATTGATCTAAATTCATATGTAGCCTATAAAGCACATACATTATTATTTTATCTAAGACAGATGCTATAAATTAATTATTATTACTGTATTAATTATTTGTTTGGAAAATGGATCGATAGCTCTAATAATGATAATGTTACACAACATTCATGAAAATCAACAGAATTTTGAGTGAAAATATTCAACAGCTGGTTGTCTCCATGAGATCTGACATTGGAAATGTATTATTTATTTGTATATTAAAAATTAAAAACAATGACATTTACACCAATGTAACTTTACAAGCATATCATATTTATATCATTTACCATTATATTTTCTAATTTTGTAGACCTATTGATTTTACCTGAATAACTAATAGTATTATTGTAGACTCATACTAATCTATTGAGTCAATATTTCATCATTCACAGATATCAAATCTTCCTCTTTGGTACTGAGGTTTGAACCCAGGGATATGCATATGGTAGCTACAGCCCCATTTAATTTCCTTTTTTTTTAGAGAGTGTTTAGGTTTTCCAGGATGGCTTACAACTTGTGGTCCTCCTGTCTCAAATTTCCTAGTAGCTGGGATTGCAGGGCAGGAATATGCCACCATGCCTGGCCAAATAGTTCCTCATAAATTCAACTGACCCTCAGAAATTTATAATAGATTGGTTCTATGAACATCATATATACCAAAATCCAGATATTCTGTAGTACTTCATAGAAAAGGAATAAAATCTGCATATAATTTATGGATATCCTCATATGTACTTTAAGTTATCTCTAAATTACTTATAATAACCTAATGCAATGTGAAAAACAAGTAGTTGTATTATGTATTGTTTAGAGAATGATAACAAGAAAAAATTCTGTGTATGTTTAGTCCAGACAAACTTTTTCAACCTGGAGAGCCAAGATGGCGACCACCCCACCAGCAGTGACTCCGAGACACTCCTGAGAAACACCTCACGCTGCAGGAGAGCACTTGGATTCCCAAGGTAGGACAAAGCTCCCAATGTGGAGGAACATTACCCCTCACTAATTTCTTAACTCCAAAGGAATAACATGGTCCATTAGTGATTATAAAGGAGGAAGTTTGTGGCACCCGCTTGACTGGCAACACACCCAGGGGAGGGGACTTCACTGAAGGGGAGGAAACGGAGCAATTTCCTAATCAAATACCCTAATCCAGGAGCAAAATTAATGATCTGATTGATCTTAATTTACATGAACTTGGAATAAAGCTCTGGGAATTAATTGCTCACATTAGCAAATTTACAACAGTTCTTGCAAGTGGCAGGAGCTGGCTCACCATTGTGACGTTTCCCTGAGGGCAGGACTGGTTGATCAGCAAAAAAGGGTCTTGGGGTCTCAGCCACCATGGTCAGAAAACCAGAATCTACCACCCTGAGTATTGGCCATCTCCCAAAGGGGCTGTGTGGTGCTGGGATCTCCCTCTCCACCTCTGGTTGCTGCCACTGGAGCCAGGGGAGGAGAAGGTTTGACACAAGACTAACCTCTTCCTCCTTTATACTCTGAGATCCTGCTATCTGAAGAAACAGACACTCTTCAAAACGGGTATTTGCTTGCTATCATAATATAATGTGAGAGCTCTCTCAAAGAAAACTGTTATTATTGGTGTGGTCACCAGCACATCTGTTTTAGTTGAAAAGGACTCATATCTGCACCCATAGCCTCTCAAGTTCTTGCAGAACAGTCTGGCATCTTTAGGTCTGTCTTGACCAAATAGCTCCCCATCACAATGAAGCAAAGCCATAAGAATCTCCAATTACTCCACCAAGAGTAACAAGATTGAAATAAAAGACATGCTCTCTGACTCAGAAAATGAGAAAAAAGGAAATAACTTCCCTCCTCAACCTCAGAGCTCTTCACCCAAGGACCCCATAGCCGGGGACCTAGATGACAACCAAAGATATTATATCAGCATTATGATTAGTAATTCAAAGAGTTCAGAGAAGAAATAAGGAAAGAGATCAGAGAACAATTTCAAGAGATGAGAGACAACATTTACAAGGAAATAAGGGAGCAATTCCATGAGATGAAAGATGAGCTATACAAAGAAATAGACATTCTGAAAAGAGATGTAGCAGAGCTATCAGGACTGAAAAACATGGTTAACCAAATCAAATCTTCCCTGGATGATACTAACACCAGAGTATACTCTACTGAAATTAAAACTTCAGCCCTTGAAGAACGAAAATCAGAAAATGAAGACGGGCTAAACATTGTCGAACTCAAAGAAGATAAAAAAGAGAAGCAAATTAGATTACATAATCAGAATTTCCAAATAATATTTAATGAGATGAGGTGTAATAATCTGAGAATCATTGGCCTGGAGGAAAACTCTGAACAGCAAACAAGAGGCATCAAGAACCTTTTAAACAAAATCATAAGTGAGAACTTCCCTCATCTTACAATTGATCCGGAATATCACAACCAAGGTGCTTATGGAACACCAAAAAGGCCTAATCAAATGAGAAACTTGCCAAGACATATCATATACAAAATGCATAACAGAGAAATTAAAGAGAGAATTCTAAAAGCAACTAGAGTAAAGCCCCAAATCAAATTCAGAGGCAAACCAATTCGGATCACTATGGACTTTTCAGAGCAAAAAATGACTTCCAAGATAACTCAAAACTCTGTAATTGTTACAAAGTTTGAGACTCACCCTCCCATATCTATTCTAACTTTCAATATGAATGGACTCAATGCCCCAATTAAAAGACACAGACTGGCCCACTGGATCAAAAAACAAAATCCAACAATATGTTGCCTGCAAGAGACACATTTGACACTCAAAAATAGACACAGGCTGAAAGTGAAAGGATGGCAAAACGTCTACCAGGCCTGTGGCCAAAAAAAACAAGCTGACGTGGTGATTCTAATTTCTGACAAAATTAATTTCCAACTAAATCTAGTTGGAAAGGACAAACAGGGTCACTTTATCATAGTAAAAAGGACAGTCCATCAAGAAGATATAACAATAATTAACATTTATGCCCCTAACTACAATCCCCCCATATATATATATAGAGAGAAAATACTTAAGGACATTAATCCCCTCATTGATCTCAACACAATAATTCTGGGGGGCTTCAACACACCACTATCAACTCTGTACAGATAATCAAAACAAAAAATCAATAAAGATATCTCCAATCTGAACAACTCTATTAATCAATCGGGCTTAACAGACATCTACAGAATATTCCATCCTAAGACAGCTGAATTTACCTTCTTCTCAGCAGCTCATGGATCCTTCTCTAAAATAGACCACATCCTAGTTCACCAGAATAATCTTGACAAATATGAAAAACTGGATATAATCCCATGTATTCTGTGAGATCATAATGCTATGATCTTAGCAATCAATAACAAGAGAAACAACAGAAACTATTCAAACACTTGGAAATTGAATAATTCCCTCATAAACAAAGGATGGGTAAAAGAGAAAATGAGAGCAGAAATTAAGAAGTTCTTGCAATTGAACAAGAATGAGGAAACAACATATCGAAACCTCTGGGACATTATGAAGGCTTTCTTAAGAGGTAAATTTATAGCACTGAGTGCATACATCAAAAATCTAGAAAGAGAACAGATAAATAGCCTTATGCTTCAACTCAAATGACTACAAAAGGAGGAACAGTCCAACCCCAAATCTAACAGAAGACAGGAAATTACCCAAATCAGAGCTGAAATCAGTAAAATTGAGAACAAAAAAACAATATAAACTATTAATAAAACTAAGAGTTGGTTCTTTGAAAAAATAAACAAGATCAACAGATCCCTTGCCAACCTCACCAAAGGAAGGAAGAAATGAAGCAAATCAACAAAATCAAAGATGAAAATGGGACTATCACCACAGACTCATCCAAGAGTCAAAAGATTATCAGAACCTATGTTGAAAATTTATACTCTGCCAAGTTTGATTACCTGGAGGATATGGACAGGTTCTTGGACATATATGAAATCCCCTCTTTAACACAGGAGGACATTGAAAATCTAAACCAACCTTTCACAGATATCGAAATTGAAGCAGCAATCAAAGCTCTCCCAAAAAAGAAAAGCCCAGGTCTGGATGGATATACAGCAGAATTCTACTAAGCCTTCACAGAAGAACTAACACCAATTCTCTACAAGCTCTTCCTGGAAATTGATAGAGTGGGATCACTCCCAAACACTTTTTATGAAGCAAATACTACACTGATTCCAAAGCCTAACAAAGACATGTCAAGGAAAGAAAACTACAGACCAATTTCCCTGATGAACACTGATGCAAAAATCCTTAATAAAATTTTAGCCAATTGGATACAAAAGCACATTTAAAAGGTAATTCATCATGATCAAGTGGTCTTCATTCCATGAAAACAAGGCTGGTTCAACATGTGCAAATCAATAAATGTGATTCACCACATAAGCAGAATTAAAAACAAAAATCATATAATCATCTCAATGGATGCAGAGAAGGCAGTTGATAAAATTCAACACCAGTTTATGCTCAAAACTTTGGAAAAGATAGGGATCAAGGAAAGATACTTTAAGTATGTGAGATCCATTTACAACAGACCCATAGCCAACATTATCCTCAATGGAGAAAAACTGAAAGCATTTCCACTGAATTCAGGAACAAAAAAAGGCTGTCTGCTTTCCCCACTGTTGTTCAATATATAATCCTTGAAACCCTTGCCAGAGCTGTCAGGCAAGACAAGGAAGTCAAAGGTATTCGTATAGGAAAAAAAGAATTTAAGTTATCTCTATTCACTGATGACATGATTCCATACATAGAAGACCCAATAACATCAGCCAGAAAACTCCTAAAGCTTATAGGTGATTTCAGCAAAGTAGCTGGCTACAAGATCAACTTCAGTAAGTCACTAGCTATCCTTTACTCCAGGAACAAATCTGCAGAAGAAGAAATCAGGAAATCTCTCCCATTCACCATCTCCTCCAAAAAATTGAAATACTTGGGCATTAACCTTACAAAGGATATTAAGGACATTTACAAAGAAAACTATCAAACACTAAGAAAAGAAATTACAGGAAACCTGAGTAGATGGAAAAACATTCCATGCTCATGGTTAGGTATAATCAATATAATAAAAATGGCCATTCTACCCAAAACCCTATACAGATTTACTGCAATCCCCATCAAGAAAACAATGGCATTCTTCACAGATATAGAAAAAGCAATTCTCAAGTTCATATGGAATAACAGGAGACCCAGACTAGCCAAAACATTATTCTACAGGAAGGAAGAAGTAGGGGGTATCTCAATCCAGGACCTGAAATTATACTACAGAGCTGTAGTAGCAAAAACAGCATGGTATTGGTATCAATACAGAACCGAAGATCAGTGGAACAGAATAGAAGATCCTGAGACAAACCCCCATATCCTTAACTATTTGATATTTGATAAAGGGGGCAAAAGTATAGTTTGGAAGAAAGATAGCCTGTTCAACAAATGGTGTTAGACAAATTGGACAGCTATGTGTAGACAACTGAAGCTGGATCCTTATCTTTTGCCCTGAACAAAAATTAAATCACAATGGGTGAAAGACCTGGATATTAAGCCAACAACTTTAAACTTACTAGAAAAAGAAGTAGGATCAACACTTACAGGACATAAGAGTTGGCAGTGCCTTCCTTAACAAAACTCCCATGGCTCAAGCAGTAAAGGCAAGAATAAATGAATGGGATGCAATTAAAATAAAAAGTTTTGCACAGCTAAAGATCTCGTCAAGAGCATCAAGAAAGAACCTACAGAACAGGAGAAAACCTTTGCCTGCTACACCTCAGACAGAGGGCTAATATCCAGAATATACAAGGAACTAAAGAAACTAAACATCAAAATCACAAATAATCCAATCATGAATGGGCTGCACATCTTAAAAGAAATGACTCACCAGTGGAAGTCCAGAAAACCCATAAAAATATGAGAAAATGCTCTACATCATTAGCTATAAGGGAAATGCAAATAAAAAATTCAATAAGATACCACCTCACTCCTGTTAGAGTGGCAAAAATGAAAAATTTGAACAGCAACAGATGCTGGAGGGGCTGTGGGAAAAGAGGAACACTGTCACATTGCTGGTGGGACTGCAAAATGGTTCAGCCACTCTGGAAAGCAGTGTGGAGAACCCTCAAAAAATTAAGGATGGAACCCCCTTATGACCCAGCTATC
>PVKS010023128.1:0-32814 GCA_004027875.1 Aplodontia rufa
GTGGGGAGGGGAATATTGAACAAATCGTATTGCTGATTTATGTGTGTCTAGGAATACGTGACAACTAATCCCATCATTATGTAAAACTATAAGGCACTAATAAGAAAAATAAATTAGAAAAAATTGAAATATAAAATAAAGACATGTCATTAGATTGTTTTCAGAGGAAATTTGTTGAATTTACTTGGACAAGAAGAATACTAAGAGTTGTTGTTGTGGGTCCTGATTATTGATTTAATTTCAGTGATTATATTATTGGGATGCAGATTGCCAAAGTGGCATTCATGTGCCACAAAATGCGAATAAGTATCACCAGCTAATTATAGAGTAGAACGGATGTCAAAGGAATTGACCTTGAATGATTGAGGAAATGAAAATAAGTACTCTTTTCCAAATCAGTGGGGAAGAACTTTAGGCCACTTAGAGTTATTCTCCATCCAGTTTAATAAATCTCTGCTAAGGGCCTTCTATACCGAAGAAATACACTGTTCTAGGTAGGTTTTAGATGTGCATGGGGTCTGAGAGCCAGTATCTTTGAATTTTTATGAAATGAATACGGAGCATGCATATATTTATAGATATAAATAATGGTCAGTATTTATCAGAGGAGTTGTAATTGAAGGATGAAGACAGAGATTAAGTTTTGCTACTCATATGATTATCTTCAGTTTCACGGGAGCTAAGGCTGCAGATCTCAGTGCATGTACTGAACCTCGATCTTGCCATGTGGCATAGATATGGTCTAGGCCACAGTTCTGATCTTGAATGTCTCCTTCTGTCTTCACAGCGTCTTGTGGAGGCTGCGGAAGAGGCACACCTGAAACACGAATTTGATGCAGACTTACAGGTAACCGACTATATTCGAGTTCAGTTGTTTTCTGGGGTCCAGTGATGGGAAGAGGCTTTTGAGAGGATGGTACAGAGTTGGGGCAGAAGAGCAATCCTCAACCACTTCCCACCAGTGACAGTTACAGTGGGGGTAACACCACATGCTCATATGTGTAGGGAGCGTGGTCCGTTACTGACAATGCTCAATTGATAAAATAGCACAATATATCCAAATCCCACTTCCTAAGCTGTATTTTGGAATATGAGTGACTGAAAATGTAATGGCTCTAACTTCCTATTGGTTGTTAAAACTGAACATCGAAAGTCAAATGCTTCACATACTTGAACATCTACTTAATAAATTTCTTGCAGTAGATCTTGCATCTGATAATGGCACACCTGTGTTTGGTTGAGAAGGATTTAGATGTTGATGTGTGCAGAAAATATGGTAAAAGGCACCGAGTGATCAGATTAGTTCTTGGAAGTTTCTTTGGGTCCTTCCTGAAAGAATTTTTTATCTGAATTGTCATTTTTGAGTTGTGTAGCTTTTCCTCTCTGCTAGGAAAACAGAAGGAACAAATCATAACCTTCAAGTCTGGTATTTGCTAGGACGTATCTCTTTTAGTGGCATGTGGTCACAATTAGGAATTCGTATTTATTTTGTTATGTTGTCATTAATATGGAAAATATAAAGGCAGTCATAAATTTTAAGCACCAAAAAAAAAAAAGGAAAAAAGGACAATCCAAAGACAGCCTTTGGCTGTCTCTTTCCCGTGGATATAGCCCTTGTCATCACTTTCATCCATATTTTCTTCCTTGCGGGTAGAAGGCTGCTCACTCAAATGGCGGGGGGGGGGTGGTGGTGGTAATTGAGCAAAGTTTAATAAGGGGAATATTTACAGATGTGTGGTCAGGTTAAGAGAAACCAGCTGATGATGGTGTTATGAGAAATGAATAAATGATGATGGTGCACCCCAGAACTTGCCGTACTTCTAGTCTGAGGTAGTAAGGGGAGGAAGTGGTTCCCAGAACCCAGAGAGAATGGCCATAAGGAAAGAGCATTCGATAGGGGACGGTAGCCATTCACGGTGAACAGAGAAGCGGGGGAAGGGACTGAAGTAACCTTCTCCTGCTTTCTTATCTTTTGTGCAACAATGGCAAAGTTGTTGCAGACGAAGGAATTTAACCTTCTGAGTCACTGAGCTGGGTGGAGAAGGTTGACAAACAATGGCCAACAGAAAATGTCAAGGCCACAATCTGGGGGTCATGTTCATCCATAGCACCCAACATAGGAAAGAAGGAAAGAGACACAGCCAAAAGTGTACACAAACATAAGAGGTTGTAGGGGGAAAGGAAGAAGCTTCAGGGACCATTGGCAACATTGGGAGAGGGGTGAGAAGCTGGTCCAACTCTTTGAGCAAAGCCGTAAGAGAAGGGGCAGAGGTCAGCATAAAGAATGTAGCAAGAACATGGTCTTCCTCCAGCCATCCTCACATGGTGGCCCCATGAAAACCTGGTAGCCATTTGCTGACCACCTCTGCACACTGCAGCATTGGGAACCAAGCCTTCACCACATGAACCCTTTGGGGACATTCCAGCTCCAAACCATAACAGAGACAAAGTGGCTCTGAGTGTCTCCAGATGCGGTCATCTGGAAGAATACAATGTCACTTATGCGGAATTCTTGCCCCCAGCGTGTAGCCTGAATAGCATCACGATAAAACATCAGATAACTCCAGATGGAGGAACAGTCTGCAAAGAAACTGGCTCCACTCCTCTTAAAAAAGGTCAAGGTCAAGAAAGACAAAGAGACATCATTGAGGTTTTGTTCCAAATTAAGAGATGAACAGCACATGACCACCAAGTGCAGCATGTGATCCCGAATTGGGTCTTGAGCCAGAAAGAAAGATTTGAATATGTTCTGGGCCTCAGATGAACAATTTCAAATTAATGTTGGATTACCTTGTACCGTGACTAGCATGTTAGAGAATATTCTTGTCCTTATTTGTTTTCTGGAACAAGCATTTGAATCCACTGGTCCAACAGGAAGGAAAGAATTTGCAGGAGTGAGAAATATTGAAGTCAGGAGTGTTTTTTAAAATCTGATATTTGTGGTTTTGGTGTTTATAGTCAGTTTTACTCTGAGATCAGTTTTCTATTTTGGTTGGGCCTGGGAGGGAGGATGTGATTGGCTTGACTGACTTTAGGGGATTATTTATCTTTCTGCAGAGGAAAAATGTCCAGGCATTTAGTTGTACCACTATAGCGATATCCCTATAGCATCCCTCTGAAGTTGTTATTATTATTATTATTTTTGTTACTGGGGATTGAACTACTAAGCCACATCCCAAACTCATTTTATTTTTTTATTTAGATGCAAGGCCTCGCTAAGTTGCAGAGGCCCGCCCTGAACTTGTGATCCTCCTGCCTCTGCCTCCTGAGCCACTGGGATTATAGGTGTTGCACCACTGTGCCTGGTTTGAGGCTATCATTGTTTCTAGAAATCTTCTGGTTTCCTATTACCGAAGCTTTACAATAAAACTCTGGTGTAACAGAGTTAAATCCCCTTGTCAAGCATGGTGCTGTAAACACAAATGCAGCTTTGGAGTTTTTCTTTAAAAAAAGAAAAGGAGGAAGAATATTGGAGGGCACCATTGCGATCTGAACGTAAGAGTACTCGTTGAAACAATCTGTCACTTTACAGAGCATCACTTGCTCTTGGACCTCAGACCTAGGTGACATCTCTGGGTTGGCATATCCACCCCCACCGACCCTGTGCACTTGCTGGAAACCTGTAAAAGAGAGGCCTTTGATGAAGTGGATATGCATGGAAGCGCCCGTCCCTGCTTAGATGAAGGGTCCGAGGCGGCTGAGGCTTCCATGCTATTAAGTGGAAGTCTGTTAACAGCTCGGGTGTGAGCAGATGCCGTTCCTGAGGAGCAGGCCCCAGTGCTGCTCTGAGTTTATGGCCTCGATGGTCCATTAGAGCTGATCAATTGTTAATCTGGGCGCTGCTGACCTCTCAGCAACCTCTGCCAGAGGATTGTTTTTATCAAAAAAATTTCAGACTACCATCTGCTCACTGTGAAATAATGCTGAGGACCCTGCTTTGTTAGCTTAGGAAGAACAGAGGGAACTAGAGGTCTATCTTCGCACAGAAGGGGGAAAAAGTGTTCTTGTGAAATGTCCTAAACTTCAAGTTTTATAGGTCTTAGCTTCCTTGTTCCCCAAAAAGAAAACACATGATGTATCTGTCCTTCTCTCACTGTAGACCAGAGCTTTAACATCATTCTGAGGTTCATGTTCTTTGAAAATGGAGAATTCGTCTTCCATCAGTAGAATCATCCAAAACTACTCCCCCAGCCCCATTATGCCTCCTTTATTCTCAGGATTTTATTTTTCATTTAAATGAGTCCCTCTTTCCAAAGGTTTCACATTTTCACCATGGACTTAGGGCCTTGGCATCTGTAGTCCCCTCTATAAGACCCTTAAATACATTACATTTTTCTTAATAAAAACTGTATTAGGGGACTGGAGTAGTGGCTACTGGTTATGGCACTTGCCTGGCTTGCACGAGGATGCTGTTTCAAACCCCAGCACCATGTACACAACGAAGTGTTGGAGCAACAAAAACCACATAAAAAACTACATAAACCTGATCTTTTCTCTCTATCTCACTGTCCCTCTCTCTTAAACAAAAAACAAAACAAAAAAAAAACAAACTATATTGGGTCAGGCATGAAGATGCAACCTATAATCCCAGTGGCTCAGGAGGCTGAGGCAGGAGGATCACAAGTTCAAAGCCAACCTCAGCAACCAGGCCCTAAACAACTTAGCAAGACCCTGTCTCAAAATACAATATAAAAAGGCTGAGGATGTGCCGCAGTAATAGAGCGCACCTGGGTTCAATCCCTGGTACCAAAGAAACAAACCAACAAACACAAAAAGTATATTGGACCAAAGGGGCAAAGTACTATCTCTGATAGGCAGCATGTGGGAAGAAACCAAAATGCAGAGTCCTCTATAGAAACCACGTCTACCTGGTCTTCGTCAGATGAATACCTTTCTTGAGGACACTGGTGTCAGTTCAGCCCTCTGACTTGTCCCTGTTTGTGGTGGCCTATGAGTTCTAAATTGACCTTCTCATTTTTTTGTTTTGTTTTGTTGTGGTTCCAGGAATTGAACTCAGGGGTCCTTTACCACTGAGCCACATCCCCAACCCTTTTCGTATTTTATTTTGAGACAGGGTCTCACTGAATGGCTTAGGGCCTCACTTAGTTGCTCAGGCTGGCTTTGAACCTGTGATCCTCCTGAGTTGCTGGGATCACAGCTGTGTGCCACCACACCTGGCTCTTGGTTTGGTTTTAGTTACCTGATGTCTGTAATGGGGGGCAGTTGTCAGTCATGGCTGATGTTCAGAGGCCTTGTTAAAATAGCCTATCTTTTAAAATTTAATTATTTGAATTAACAGAGGCTTTTATTAAAAGACTGATAATTATAATGAAAACATCTTTAAAAAATCTAACCTATATCTCATTACCATATGTGATTATTTTAGTGTTTGTACCTTCCTTATTTTGATAGCAAAATCCAATTCAGGAGAGGAGTGGGGGACTCTCGGATGCTTTACCTATTGGTAATTTTCAGAAAACTAGATTTACACTTTTAGTAAACTCAGAAAGAATGTCTTCCTCCTCTCACTTTTTCTTTCTGGGTTTTTCTACCGGCAAGAAGGAGAAGGAAAAAAAGTCCTTTTGACAGTTTACTGAAAACCTACTTATCTTTGAACCACAAACATATTTTCTTTGAAAGCTGTCTCAAGTAAGTGCCAATTGCATAGAGCTGGTGCACAGAAGGAAAAAAAATGTGGCTTTGAATTGTGTATCTTGCAGAAGTTTTTTCCATTACCAAGTTTTCTATAATAATTTTTCTTTGTTGTTTTGTAAATAATAGGGGGGAAAAAAAAGACGGAGAAGCCCAGTGACATTCACAGGGATAACAAGCATGAGTGGCAAAGACCCGGGGTGGGGATACAGTACTGTGTCCTGGAGTCCCCTCCTGTCCTTGCTACGCCACAGGGGCCTGTCTTAGAAATGCTGTGGGATGCAGCAAAGTAGGAGGGAGGGGTATGGGGTGGAGGGTTGCAGAGACAGTGGGTGGGGGTCTCTGAGACAGGATGGCCACTGGTGGCTCCTACTGCAGCTTCCTTGACGTGCTTGTCACTGCCTTTGGGCAAAGGAGACCCCCAGGGAGGAGAGAGGAGGTGCTGGCTCAGGAGTCCAGTGTCTACTTTAGAACTCATGACATCATCCACTGCGAGGGTTTAGAGGAAAGGATTAGAAAGGACGTTGGAACAGCCAAAAGCAGAGCCATCCCTCATCCATTCTTGACAGAGGTTTCCCACTGTAAAGTGAAGCTCTTACCCTGGGGAAAACTGCATGTTATAAACAAGAGCAAAGGAATGCGCTAGCTGAAGTGCTTCCTGAGCGCAGGAAGTGATTGCCACTTAGGGGGCTTCTGCAGGCCCAGCCTGGTTCATTGCTCTCTCCACTCTGAAAAAGGTGTTGAGCTCCTTGCTGGTGGCGTGGGAGGAGCAAGGAAGACCCAGCCCCAGAATAGGATTCTCATTTTCATCCAGGTATCTAACTGACTTTTGCAAGGCAAACAAATGAGATAGAGGTCACATTGCTAAGAGAAATAAAAGAGATGGGAACTCTATATTAAAATCAGTCTCCCCCCCCATCTGATGAAAGCATTCCTATTGTTTTTTCGTTTTATCAGCTTGGCAGGAGGTCACAGTGAGTCTTCAGCACTTGGACATCTTATATTAGGTGTTTCTTAGTTAAGACTTGCCCAGTGTCTTATTCATAAGTCTAATGTGTAAATAGTTTCCAAGGAATCTTGAAGCGTGAGAATTTGAAAATGAAAGCCATTTTTCGGTGTCCCCCCACCACACACACCCTAGGTGAACGCACACTGCTGGTTTTGCTCATTTGACTTGGCACTATAACTTGGAACAAGGCCAATGTTATGACTTTGAACTTCATGTAAATCGGTTATCTGGTGTTCACATGTTGTGTCAGTGACTCTGACTGTTCATAGTAGGCGAGCAGAAGAAAGGGCTGTGGGTGGAACTTCAGCTCCATTCAACAGAGAGAGCTTTGGCCTGGAGGTCTGGAAATGTAAGTTCTAGTAGTTCCAATGCCAGCTGCGTCATTTATGTGCCTGAGGCGGTGGTGCTGGGGCTTCTTTGCTCACTCATAAAAGGATGTACTTGCAATATCTAGAGGATGCCTGAAAGCTCATCCATCTTTCAGATGCAGGTATTAATTTGATCAGAAGTTACCAACAGCCTCTGTTTATCAGGCTGTGTTGTGGATAAGTTCATGAACTAGGTAGGCAGTTGCTGTCTTTGTTTTCATGGAACTTACCAGCTAAGCAGAAAGACAGATGTCAAAGACACCATGACATATTATTAAATTTCAATCATGAGAAGTAACATGAAAGAGAAGTACAGGGGATTATCATAGTGCAAGGACAAGGGGATCTCACCTAGTCTGGGGGTTTGGAAGACCTTGGAACAAATCTTCAAAGCAGCGTGAGTCTGGATTGAGTTGAGATTCTAGGTTTACCTCCACCACAACTCAAAGAAATCTCCCCAAACACAGAGAAACCATTATATATGTTTCCACACATAAAAACCTGTATTTATTTTATCTGTTTTCCACAAAATAATCTTTCTTCTCTATGAACTCCTTTAAACAAAAGTTATACGAGGTCACTGTTTTGGATTGAGGTTTTATACTAGCCCTAACAGAGCAGACCAAAGCAAAAGGGAGCCAGTCATGCTATATGCCACAAAATTAAAAGACCAAAGCTTCAAGGAAGCAGATAGATGGAAAGGAAGACCAGTTTTTCTTAACATGAGATTCCATCCTACCCGAGTCCTTAAAGTCAGGAAATCCCTTTTGCTTTAATCCATACAAAAATGTATCCCATAGGAACCTGATGTTAACCAATCAGCCTTTCTTCCCTATCCTTCTGTTTCCTGGTCCTCATCTTCCAAACCCACAGTGATCCTTGCCCCATAGAATCTCCTGCAATTCATGAATTGCAAATAAAAGCCAATTAGTTTGATAACTAAAGTTATTGTAATTTTATCTTTTGACAACTCTAAAGGCACTTTTCTTTTTGCCCCTTTAATGATGCTTATCACTTCTTATCCTGTTAATTTGATTCACATATGTGTGCATTTGTAGCTAATTTAGCATTTATTCAGAACTGGGTGTATGTTAAGTCCTAGCTTATGGAACTCTCATGAACTAAAAGGCATGTGGACAAATGGCTATCATAAAATGTGGAGAGGAGATGGCCAATTAAAATACAGCGTGAGCTCGCTGGGGGTGGAACTGGGTGTTCAACATTTATTCATTCATTTCCCCCAAAAAATTCATTGAGCACCTATTAAATTTTAGACACTGTGCTAAGTACGAGATAGAAGAATCCAAATGCAACAGAAAACAAAAAAGAGCCAGGAATTTAGCCCTTGTTGACACTTAATCAAACAGACTTTTGCCTCATGAAAATTGTGAAGAATACTTTTTTATTTTATTTATGCAAAATTTGTCGATGGTACAATGCATATGTCTTAAAACTTTCTAATTTTGACTTTATAAGGAGAGTTTTTTTCCTTTCCCCCTTTCCATTTGTTTTAGATTTTTTTCATTCCTGTGACCAAAAGACCTAACAAGAACAATTTTAAGGATGTAAAGTTTATTTGGGGCTCACAGTTTCAGCATTCTCAGTCCATAGGTGGCAGGCTCTATTCCTCTGGGCCTGAGGTGAGGCAGAACATCATGGTGGAAGGGGCTGTAATGAAGGAAAGTGACTCAGGACACTGCACCAGGAAGCAGAGAGAGAGAGAGAGAGAGAGAGCCCCCTCAGCAAGAACAAAATATATACCCCCAAAGGCACACTCTCAGTGATCCACCTCCTCCAGCCACACCTTACCTGCCTATAGTTACCACCCAGTTAATCATTATCAGGGGATTAAAACACTGATTAGGTTAAGGCTTTCCTAACCCAATCATTTCACCTCTAAACCCTCTTGCACTGTCTAGCACCTGAGCTTTTGGAGGACACCTCGGATCCAAATCATAACAGTATTCAACTTCCTTCTGACGCTACAAGAAACCACTGTCCTGATTTTTTTTACAACAGATTAGTTTTGTATCTTCTTGAACTTCATAGAAATAATAATATAGGATATACTCTTTCAGGTTTGGTTTCTTTCCTTGAATGTAATGTCTGACACTCATCCACAGTGTTGTATAGCTTTCTTCTTCTTTCCTAATACAATATTTACATATTGTAAGCTTCCCTCTAAAGAGCACTGACCCTGCATACCTCTCATCGCCAATTTAAATATATTCTGCCTTCATTGTCTTTCAGTTTAAAGTACTTTCTAATGGAAGCCTCTGTAACCCGTGGCATTAAAGTCTCCACATTGTAAATTACTTTATTTCTTCCTTTAGTTCTGACAGATTTTCATTCATGTATTTTTTTTAAACATGGGTAGAATGGAAAGTGGAGGTAAAACACAAATTTATGGTTTTGCTTTCTTATACATCTGTAGAGAAAGACAGTAAGAGAGATAGAGAATCACTATATTGAGGTTTGTTTTTCTTTTTTTTTAACATGGCTTTCATTGCTCTGACACTTAGTTGTGTACGTGGGTACTGGGGTTTGAACCCGTGTACTTGGGCATGCTGGGCAAGCACCGTAACCGCCAAGCTACCGCTCCAGCCCTTCATTCATGTATTTTGAAGCTCTCTATTATTACACATTTAGGATTGTTCTGTCTTCCTGGTGAAGTGAACATTTTGTCTTTAAGAAATATTCTTATTGCTCTTTCTTCTTTGTTAAACAACACACCAGCTTTTCACATGCTTAATCTTTGTTTTTTTTTTTCTTTTTTCCCCTGTGCATTTAATCTCTATGTCTTTAAACAGCAGCTGTGGTGGAATATATTTGAGGTTTCCTCTTTTTTCCCAGTCCAACAACCTCTGCCTTTTAGTTGTCTGGTTTAGTCCATTTACACTTTATGGAATATTTGGTTTAATTGTGCTTGTCTTGTTACTTGCTTTCTCTCTACCTTTGTTCTTCTGTTTTCCTACCTTCTTTTGGGTTAATTGAATATGTTTTCAACTATCATTTAGTTTCTCTGCTGGCTTTTAATCTACACTGAAGACTTTCTAGTGCTTGCCTTTGGGGTTACAGTAAGCATCCTTCAGTGGAGTGTTCCAGAGTTAATTTAGTATGTGAGCTACCACTTACTAAAATATCAGACCTTTACAATAGGGTAATTTAACCTTCTGCTGTCCTTTGTGGCATTGAGGCAGAAAAAGTTAGGCAGTTCAGTGTAGGCAGAGCACTGTGGGTTGATAAGGAGAACACTAACTGATGGTCATCTTTCCTGAGAAGGGAAAGACATCCCCCAATGCTAATGAAGGCCTAGATGCAGACACTCCCACATTCTTTCTATTGGAGCCTCAGGCATGGATCAAAGAGCCTAAAGCATGGGTCAAAGACTGGACCAGAATTCCCTGTACCTGTGTCCTAGGTACAGGGGCAGGGAAGTAGTGACCATTCCAGAAGAGGACTTCATATAAAAAGGGCAAAGCTCACTGCCGCATCGGCTCTGTCCCCTTCCCCCCACTCTGGGGGAAGTCTGCTCTTTTCCCTATGCTTTACTTTCTATAATAAAATCCGTCCACTATGCTTGCCTCAGTGTCCCTCAGTTTCCTTCTTCGACTCCGAGAGGACATGAACCTGACATCTACATCACGGGCATCAGCATTATCAGTATATTTTAATTCTATGTGTTATACACTCCATAAGAAAAAATTGTTGTGTGTGTGTGTTTTGCTGTCTTCTAAAGAAATTAGCATAAGAAGGAAAAATGGTAATGTACTTACCTTTTGCTCTTTCTAGCACTTTTCATTCCTTCCTATACATTTGAATTTCCATCTGTTGTCCTTCTCTTTAGCCTGAAGAACCTCTCAGTGTGTTTGTGTGTGTGTGTGTGTGTGTGTGTGTGTGTGTGTGTGTGTGTTGAAGGTCTGATCACATAAACTTATTTCAGCTTTTATTTACATAAAGTATCTTTTTTTTCTTCATTCTTGAAGGATAATCTTACTGGGTAGAGAATTCCGAGTTGACAGCTTGAGTTTTCTTATAGCTGTTTAAGACACAGTTCCATTCTCTTCTGATCTTTACTGCTTCTGATGAAATGTTGGCAAGCGTTTATGTCTTTGTTCCTTTGCATGTAGTGAGTCATTTTTCTCTTCTGCTTTCAAGATGCAGTTTCCAGTATACTCCACCATGTCGTACATCAAGGGTATTCCTAGATATATTTTTATTTTTTTCTTTGTATTTATCTGCTTCGAGTTTGCTTGCTGAGATTCTTGAATATTCTGACTATATTATTTATTTAGATTCTTACATGCCTCATTCTTTTTACATTTCCATCTGGAACTTACATGTCATCTTTGATAGATTGCTTAATAATATCATCATAGCTTTTTGTTGTCGTTTCCAATCTATAATTTAGGAATAAGTTCATTTACTCTTTTCATGTATAGTCTCTACCCTGCCAATAAACTTATCCAGCGAATGTTTTATTTCATACATTATACTTTTAATGCCAGCATTTTTTTGTTGTTAGATTCTTTATAAGTTTCCATTGCTCTGCCAAAATTGTCCATCTATTTACTAATTGTATCCATGTTTTCTTTTAAGTTTTCACATATACTTGTAATATACTATTTTGAATTCCTTTTCTGCTAATTCCACCTGGTCCATTTAAATTTCTTTTGACACTTTTTTTTAAAGTTATATTTTTCTGCCTCTTCACACATCTAATAATTTTCCATTGTATGCTGGGTATTGTGATGTTGTGTTTGACTGGATTTCACAAATTTCTTTCTTATATTCTAAAAGACCCAAATATATTGAATAAAATAAATTTGCATGAAGAAATGGTTATTAAAGAGATGAAAAAGAGATAGTGATGTACCATACATAGCAGAGCAGCCTCCAATGATTTGATCTGTTACATTCTACCATTATCTAACTAGTGAGTACAATTGTCTCCTTTGTTCCTAAAGAACGGCACAAAGCCATCTTCCACCTGAATAAGAGAGAAAAGTGAATTTTAGAATGTTATAGACTCTTGTTTATCAAAAGTCTATAATTTCTACCATTTCATTAGTACCATTCCCTATTCTAAATCTAGATAAAGGTATTAACACTAACAAATTTAAAAACAGAAAGTACGGCTTTAAAACTGTGACATTGGTCTGATTTTGGTTGAAAAATCATGTTATAATTTAGAGGGAAATTTGCTCCTTTCAAAGTTGTCTTTTATTTGCTTGTGCAATGTTTCCACATCAGTGATCTTCTTTTTCTTTTGATATTTATGTGTTTAGAAACCCTAGATCTTTTTTTTAAATCTCTAATTGCATCAAGAATGAACAATTTGGTAAAACTCAATTGTCCTGATCTTTCCTGTGAGAGCATTCTTTTTTTTTGGATGACGACTATATATGCCTTAAGTTGTGGGTTATAGTGATTATGGAAGTTTAGACTGTTGTTGCCTGAGAAAGCATCTTCTTTCCTACCAAAGTCATTGGTTCTTTTGTAATTTTTTTTGCTCTTAGGTTTCTTCAGTTAGACCTTCTCAATCCCCAGAGATATTTATTTTAAACGAATATTTGTTTAAAACACACTTGTTTGAAATCATGTATTTTAAGCACAAGAGTGAATCACCAATTAAACTTTATTAAACATTCAAATTATTTTCAAGTTCATTTTTATTGCTTCCAAGTTCACAGTGTGATTGTGATGTTTCATATGTCAGCCTGTGTGTAAGGGGAACATTTGGGGATACCAGGGTCTTCTTGGCATATTCTTAACCATGTGAGAAAAGTACTTGGTTCTGTTCATCATAAGTCAGAGGCTCAGTTTCATTTCCAGAAACTTTTAGTATCTCTTGTGAAGATGGCTGACTGCAGAGGTCAATGGCAGACCCCAAAAATTACCTCGTAATCTTTCTCCAGCAAAATATTTGGCAGTATCAGTAATACCCTTAGGTTGCAAATTTTTCACCAAGGATCTTGTGGTCTATGGATTTGCCAACTGCTATTGAATTTTTAAAATAAGTCTTGAATCTGGTGGCAATCCAGAAGGTGGAACACTCAGAAGAGAATCTCCAGTCCCAGGAAATTCTGTTAATAAAGCAGATGAATTAATTCTCATCTTTTCTACTTTCAGATTACTTTGGGATGGAGGGTTTCACAATATACATAGCTCCAAGCCCATGCCTTTGTTATAGTAATCCTCATTTATTCATATTGAAAAATCTTCTATGACTAAGGACTTTAGGTTATTTCTCTTTGTTGGTTAATACTAATTGATAAGAGTTAATATTAAGTGATGAGAGCAATAGGCACCATTATCAGAAATATATTAAGTACAGGCAGAGGCAAAATAAGAAGACAGTATTTCATTAATCAGATTCCCTGCAATCCCATGAAATAGGTATAATCTGTTTTACATTTGCAGAAAGTGAAGACTGAGGGGCCGACTGATGGAGCTTGGTTATGTAACAATAGACAGAGGAGGCAAAATTCACATCCAAGTCTGTCTGGCTCTAAAGACTCATGTGCTCCGGCTTCACAGGAGCACTGTTTGTAACATTGTCCTTCATTTGCACTGGACAGCATCATACAAGGAAATAAATTTAAGATGAAATTTATCATGGGTTATTTGAAAGATCTACTGAATAATTCTAAAGGAAATTTTCTAGAATGGTATTATATCATTCCCTTCCCTTCATGGAGTCCCCCAATGAGAATTTTTTTTTCTGTTCATGTTCTGTCTCCTCCAGCAAAATATCAGCTCCATTAGAGCAGGTACTTGGCATCTATAGGGTGTCCACAAATATTTGTTAGAATTAGTCACCATCCATAATGGTGTTGCAATTACTAAAGTCCATAGCTGATTGGTCATCACCAGAGTTGTGAGTTGTTCATGAAGTGGTCATCTGTTTATTTCAATTAGAAAAAAACAGCTATTAAAATTCCTCATGGCTTAACCAGAGGTGATTAGATTATCACTGAGAGGTTGAAACATATTTTCATATACTAATGGCAGCCTTTTCATAAGACAGCTTTCACTGCTACTTGTAATAAATTCATGTGCTCATTAATTTTCCCCATCCAAAGATACTCATCTTCCACTTGATATGCAGTTACAAACATTGACTATACAAATTGATTGTAAGCAAGATAATTGATTAATTATATTAAATGAATATTATATTAGCTGCATATTTATCAGGTTACTTTATTAAACAGTTATGTGCTTATAGAGGAAATGTTTTTAAAATTGGAAAGAAAAAATATGGAAGGGAAACATGGTGTTACAACTGAGGTTTTGCCTTCTGGGCACATTCATGCCCACCATACCCAGACACAGTATGTCTGTGGCAGGTTGTCTCTAAAATACTCAGGGAGAGACACAGTCAACCTTGAAGGACAGGTGTTTCCTAGCAAAAATACGTATTTTGAGGTTATTTCAGAATTTTTGTGTCTCCTAGGGAGTGACCATTTAATACTATTTTCTCCTTATTATACCTTTAAATGCGGCTAGTCCACCTGCCATGGAAACTCCCTGAA
Source organism: Aplodontia rufa (assembly GCA_004027875.1). Taxonomy (NCBI): domain Eukaryota; kingdom Metazoa; phylum Chordata; class Mammalia; order Rodentia; family Aplodontiidae; genus Aplodontia; species Aplodontia rufa. The sequence continues at coordinate 14,568 of PVKS010023128.1, forward strand.
CTGACATTTTATTTGCCCATTGCAAAATAAAACAACAATAAAGAATTAGGGGTGAGGGTAGCAGAACAAAGCATCCTTTCTTGTGCTGGTAGTCATAAAAGAAGGAGAAAAAAAATAATTTTCCCCCTGGAAGTATTCGTATTGGGAGGCCCTGAAGTTGTGCTAATCAACTGTGACCTTGGGCAAGTCATATGTCCCTTCAGAATCATTTTATCCCGGGGTAAATTGGGGTCTGTTTGACTTTCCTTCTTGATCCAGAATTAAATCTATGAAGTTGAGGTTGTTTTGCATGAGAAGGATAGCAGTGGATTTTCTCTAGGGCATGAATTTATTCTTTTAGGAAATTCAGAAACGTGTAGATCCCTAAGGGAATTGTCCTAAGGGAAACAATTTCTGAGAAGAATCCTCTCTCTAGTCTCCCACCCCCACAAATAGACACAGACTTCCTATTTTAAAGCTGAAACAGGGAAATTTCAAGGAAGGTTTGCTTGATTAGGTCATACACAGTCCCACTATAAATAATTTTATTTTATATTTAAAAGAGTTCTTAGGAGTAATATAAAAATATTTTGGGAGTATTTTTAAGAACTTAAATGGAAACTAAAATGACTTGTTCTATACAAAACTCAGTTTGCGGTATAGCTAGATATTCAAAACCAAATTAACCTTTGCTTGGACTTATTTGTAAATGGTTATGCTGTGCATATGAATGTCTTTATAATTTACTCATCTTCCTCAAAAATTTCAGTGGCTGAGAACAGAAAATCAGCATGCAAAAAAAGTTTTTCCCCCAAGCATTTAAAGCCTTTTGTTATCATTTCTGCTTGAGTTTGGCCAAAATGTAGGTCTCTCTGATTGAGAGAAAGTCTAGGGAGGAGGAGAAGGAATGACAGCTTCATAGCAATATTTTCTGAAACCTGGGCCAAGAACAACCATGAGCCACAAACAGCTTTTGTCTGGTTAGAATGCTTCTTTGATCGTAAGGAGATAAAGGAGGGTGGTTGTGTCTGCGGGTGTTGCTGGTTAGCATTCTGGGTGAGACAGCCAATTACTGTTGGGAGAAGGTCTTCTGAAGATGGAAAGACAGGTTTGAGTCCTGTTTTGTTATCTTACCAGCAGTGAGCCCCAGGGCATGTTTCCTAGCTTCCTGGCATCTCAGTTCCTCCACTGGTATAATTAAGGTGATGCTTCTCTGCCTGCAGGGTGTGGGACTTCTCCAGGCGACTGGATGTGCTGAGTTCGAAGTATTAAACACACCGCCTGGTGTGGAAGAGGATCCTAGTTTGGGGGAACTGTTCTAATTATGGGGTGATTATTTTAACCAAGATCCTTGAAATACAAAGAGGTTGATGCCATCTATCATCGCTCATTTCTTCTCTGCCTGCTCTGTGTTCCTTGAGCTCTCTAAGACAGAGACTACACCTGATTCCCAGCACTTCTCATCAGAGCTTAGACATACAGCTGGCACTCAATAGAAAGTTGAAGAAGAACACAGTTGTCCACGAGGACGCGGGTTCAACCCCCAGCACCACAGTGAAGTGTTGGAGCAATGAAAAACCACACGAAAAACTAAATAAAAGTGATTCTCTTTCTCTCTAAAAAATAAAAAATAAAAAATTAGATGCCTATTAGGAAGAGGGTTAAAAAGCACTATTTGCCAAAGAGAGAATATCGATGATGCTACTAGCAGAAATCAGCAGTGACTTCTGCAGCAAGAGGGCTGCCCAGCCTTAGAGCTGGAGCCGCTTAAAGGCTCTTGGGGACTTTGGTGGACCACAGGATCAGTGTCTTACATCTTCTGCACCAGGGCTGTGCTCAAACCAGCCTTGGCCACACCCATGTCCTCCTGTGCATGCGTGGCAGGTGGTGAGAGGCAGAGAGAGCAGAGGCTTGGAGCTGGTTCCTGTCATAGATGGCCAGTTGGGAATGGCAGACTGGCTGGTCCTTAAGGTTTGCTTGCTTTTTGTAAACAGCATATATCGGAAGAGAAACACGACCCCAAGAATGCTTCTAGGGCACATTTCATGTTCCTTTTTCAATTTTGCTCCTGTCTTTAAAGGAAATCTCTCCCATAATTGCCTAAGTATTCCATCTTCATTATTATATATTAGCTATTTATTATATTCTATACTTCCTTTTGGCTCTGTGCGCCAAATTTTTCTGGGAACTTCAGAATTAAAAGTGACACTTTGCTGAAGGGCAGGTGGTCTGGGAGGGAGCTTTCTTGTTTAAATTTCCAAGAGTGACTCCATGCTCTCAGAAACATCTTGGCAGATACAGGTGTCCTGAGTCGGGGACTTTATTCATTCATTTTTCAAAGATGTTCTTAACTATCAGCTTGAAATCAGAAACTGTCTCCTTAGATTTGAGTCCTATTGGGCTTTACAGGTCTCATATGCCCCAACCCCAGCTTTGGGTTTTGACCTTAAATGGGCAGTCACATCCCCAGCAGGTGAACATCCAGTCTCAGGTTCATCCTTGAGAGGAATTTATCGGATTTTAAGGAAAAATCATGAGGTGTACCTTATGCTTCAGACTGTCAGGTGAGGTGGCATTTGAGGGACTATGACTATTGAATTTAATCCTCCTATCAACCAGGTTCTTCATGAATGTTGAATCTGACACTTAGAGAAATTATATATATTATCCAAAGTTACTTGGGAAGAAGTGGCAGACTTCAGATCAGAACTTACTTGATTTTCATTCTAGAAATGGGGATTGACTAGGGCTTTCCAGAAAGCAACTTGCTTTTTCAAAGAGAGATAAACTTTATTTAGTTTTTCATGTGTGGCTTTCGTTGCTCTGACACTTCATTGTGTATGTGGTGCTGGGGTTTGAACCTGCGTGCTCGCGCATGCCAGGCAAGCGCCGTAACTGCTGAGCCATGCATGGCTCCAGCCCCAGAAAGCAACTTTTTTTTTTTTTTAAAGAGAGAAGGACAGTGAGAGAGAGAGAGAGAGAGAGTGTGTGAGTTTTTCACATGGCTTTCATTGCTCTGATACTTAGTTGTGTATGTGGTGCTGGGGTTTGAACCCATGTACTTGAGCATGCTGGTCAACAAGTGCTGTAACCACCAAGCCACCGCTCCAGCCCCCAGAAAGCAACTTTTGATTATGAATATTCACTTACCAGGAGATTCTTTGACCTAGTGTTGATGGGTGATTGAAAGTTGTATTGAATTTGGAAAACAAAGGTATCGAAGGTAGAGGCTGAATTCAGCTACGTCTGGTAGGTGGGGTTTCTGTATTTTCATTCTGCTGAGTTACAGCATTGTCTCCTGCAGTAGTGTGATGCTATTGTTCCCATTTCTCAAAGCCTACCTTTGTAATATTATACAAAGAGTTCTACTTGCAAATGAAGCAAGAGTGTGGTCAGATAAGCTGCAGGGAACTTCTTTGTGGATTACGGGAACATATCCCCAATCAGCTGCTGTTCTATCCCAAGAGTTCTGGGTGCTTCTTAATACAAGAGACCAATTTTTCTTTAGGCAAATGTCTTTGTGCATTATTTTCTTGGATCTAACCTGCAAAGGAAGGTTTCTAGAAAAATTCCACTTAGACTTGTGAAGCAGCCCAGGAGCCTGCCACACAACTGGCAGCGTCCAGTGCAATGAATCAGACACATGGTGCTTCTGATTGTTTCCTTTGTCAGTCCTTTATCTAGCTTTTTTTTTTTTTAAGAGAGGGACAGAGAGAGAGACAGACAGACAAAGAATCAATTTTATTTAGTTTTTCACGTGGCCCTCGTTGGTTGCTCTGACACTTCGTTGTGTGCATGGTGCTAGGGTGTGAACTCAGGTCCTCACACATTCCAGGCAAGCACTGTAACTGCTGAGCCACCTCTTCAACCCCTTTATCTTGCATCTTTAAGCTTAACAAACTACAGAGAAAGAAAAGGCAGGGCAGGGGGCACCTGCTTCTGAGCAAGGAGGATCTGAAGTTGGGACTCAAGTTGTTGGTGTGTCTCCTTCCAATGTGACAGAAACCAGCCCTGGGTTTGAAAAGTTCACCTGGACTCGCTGGGGTGGGGTTGCAGATCTGCAGTGGGTGTATTTGCTGTGATGTAACCGGCGCCTGCCGTGTGGTTATCTTGTTGAAGGTTGGCAACCAGAGCACGCTGGCGATAAGGATTTAATGCATACATATGAGAAGTAGATATTCAAGCCACTGAGCAGCATCCTGCCCGAGGCCACTTCCCCTTTCAGGATGGAGAGATAGTTACGAGAGTAAATTTCAGAGCATCATGGATGAAAAGATGGGTGAGGGGCTTCGGAATGAGAGCCTTGTCCTTCCTGGTTTTCCAACTGCCCCACTGAGAGCCTTAACAATCACCTCTTGGTTCTGTTCATTGTCTTTGTTTCTATAATTCACTTATAGTTTTAAAAAATTTGATTAGGCCTGCCCCATGTTCATGATTCTGCGTGAGGAGAGGATGTGCTTTTAATTTATTCCTTCCTTCTAATTGTAGTGTGTGCATGTCAGGGTTCACTGACTAGACAGAGAACCGAGCCCTGCTTTTGTAAAGCAGTTAATTGAACCTGGTAACGATTATTGTCAGCAATCCCCTGGGGCTGTGCTGGTCCCTGTGCATCATTCCTCGTGGCCCTTTCCAGCATCTAGTGTGCTGTGACAATGACAGATTTTCAAAAGGAAATGACAACAGCAAATTGGAGTTCCCGTACCGAAGACCCCAGTAGCAGTAATATCAGTATCCTCTCTGCGTGCGCACCAGTCTCTGGTGCTAGCAGATGTTGAAAAGAATGTTTCCAATTTGGAAATGTTGAAGTTATTTTTTTCCCCCAATATGGGCATCAGACAAAGGACTAGTACCTATGATACAGAAAGAACCCTTCCATATCAGTAAGCAATGTATTCAAATAAAAGCTCCTCAGGATCAATGTGCTGCAAAGTTGCAACAGGAAAATGTGCAAAAGATAGCACAGTCGCTGCACTGAAGTGGAATCACATGGACAAAGAGAAAGATGGTCGATTGCACTAGGAATCAGCAAGGTTCCTGCATGAAAGCATCAAGGTACCATTTTATCAATCAGCTGGAAATACAATAGTGACACTGATGATGATAATAATATCAAATGACATTAAGGGCCTGGAGGAATTGGGAGTCCTGGCACAGCCAGACTGCATTGCGAACTGGTAAATGTGAAAAAGTACAGTCCCTATGCACTAGCAGCTCCACATCGTGCTGTCTGCTTACAGAAACCCTAGCATGTTTCCCAAAATGTAGCACTGTTTGATTTCGCAAAAACTAGATGCCTACCTCAGTGGGAAAGCTAAAAAGATGGTGGCATATCCACTGAAGCAGCCCAAAGAATGAAGCAAAGACACGGGTCATGGCAAGGACAGAGGCCAGCGTATATTGTTAACATTCAAAAGGAGGATTTCGAATTATTTATACAATATGATATAAATCAGGCTGGAGCGGTGGCTCAGTGGTTACCTTGTTGCCTAGCATGTGCGAGGACTCGGGTTCAAATCCCAGCACCATGTACACAACGAAGTCTTGGAGCAACAAAAGCCACATGAAAAACTAAATTAAAAAAAATTGTTTCTCTTTCTCTCTCTCTCACTGTCCCTCTCTCTTTAAAAAAAAAAATGTAATTCAGGTTAAAAAGGAAAATGATTCTATGTATTTTGTGTGACCATAATTTTCTGTTTTTACAAAGAAAAAAAATCTGTTAGTGACATCTAGGGAGAGCCTGGGGTTAGCAGGGGTCCAAGGAATGTGAACCTTATCTGGCTTGCTTAGATTTCTAGGGGATTAGTTGGGGAAATCAAATTGAATCATAAAAAAAAAATTTTTTTTAAAAGGAAGGAATGAGAAGGTGATTGTTCATTGGTGTCTGAAGCTTCCTTGCAGTAGCCTCAGAGGGAAGTCAAAAGATCAGAGCAGCTGGCAGTGGGGCTGGCAAGCACTCTTTCATTCTCTTACTCAGCCTCAGGGTCCTGCCTACATTAGGGGTTCTGAGGAGGATCAGGTGAGATCCTGTGAACCCTCAGCCCAAGCACAGTACCTGCCATAGAGCCGGTACCGGTGAAAAGTGTGCTGAATGGCATGGAACTTGGAGATCACATGACCATGGTGCTTTGCAACGGTGGGCTTTGGGCCTCTCACTGGTGCACAATCATCTGCCTTGTGGCCAGAGGTGCCCTCTGGCTTCTCTCTCCACAGTCCCTGGTTTTAAATAAGCCTCTGTGTAATTCATCTGTGTGGCAAAATCCTTACCCTGTGTGGAGTGGGGCTTCTAGTTAGTGCCTATGGCTTTTCTGTGACTGCCTGGAACAGTAGAGCCAGGGCTGCTGCATCCCTGACCTGTGCGGGACCATGCTTGGTTTAGTGCTCTCCTATTGCCAAATTGAAATTCTTAACAATGTTTGAAAAAAACGAGGCCCTGTGTTTCCATTTACTAGGCCCTATGGATGGTGTAACTGGTCTGCGTTAGAATGATTGGCAGGGCCTGCCCTGGGCCAGGCTATGAGAGCCAGGGCTCCTGGAAACTGGCTAGGGGAGAAGCCTCTGGCTCCATGTAAAGCAGAGGGCTCTGATGTGACAGTAATCAAAGGAGCTCTCTAGGACAGCCTAGACTTCCCTGTGTTTCAAAGGAGGCCAGGCAATCTGTTTGTGTTTTCGCCCCGAGCGCAGCAGACACTTCCTCCTGTTGTGCCTGGCTGTACATTAGCAGAACACATCTCCTGATGGGCTGTCTCTGTGAAGGAAGGCTTTACAACCTGGTTGCCTGACAGCGGGAGAGGAGGAGGCTTTCATTCTATGGCTGGATGATCCTGGGTTGCATTTCAGTAAGATCTGAGGTGCAGAGGGAGCCAAGACCTGGGGTGGGCTGTGCACCCTGGGGGGTAGACTGGGAAGCAGCTTCGACCACATTTCAGTAGTTTCTGATCCACTGTGGTTCATATCACTTCGCTTTCTCCAGGCTGCCTGTGCTGACCACCCCATCCTCTCCTCACATCCCTGAATCTCTGCATCTCCACATTCTCATGTTCCTGCTTCCGCTCCGTGCATCCTCCTGTTCCTCCCTTCTGCACACCCCTGTATCCCCGGAAGCTTCTGTAGCTCTGCATCTCTGCATCCCATCTGTCTTGCTCACAGAGCTGGCCCTGAGGGTACAGGAAGAGGAGAGAGGAAGTACCCACAGCTGTTTCTTCTCCTTGAAGCAGCCCCAGCTAATGTCGGAACATGGATTTAGAAGTCAGAAGGATCTAATTTCAAAGCCCAGGTGGCCATTTAACAGCTGGACAAGTTCTTAGGCAAGTTACTTAATTCCTCTGGCCCACAGGTTAAGGATGAGATGACGAAGACATTTCAAGCTCCAAATTGTTTATGCACCTTTCCACTCTACTGTTCCTCCCCGCCCCCCTTCTCTCTCTCTCTCTCTCTTTTTGGACTTTTCCACAGTCTCACTGTCATCTCCTTGACCACCCTAGCAGGTCCCCCACTGAATAGCTCTGGGGTTCCCAAAGTGACCCAGGCAGAGGGGTTTTGGGGTTTCCTCTGAAATGTAAGTAAATGAAGGTACTTGCTTCTCCCTTGCCTTCACTCCTGGGCTGGAGTGAAGAATGAAGAGTGAAACCCCTCTATTCCTTGGGGTTTCTTTGGACTAGCCTGGAGCTCCAGCACCCTGAGGCATGGAACCCTGGAACTAGGGGAGAGGCAGTCCCCTGCCCCTATCAGCTGCAGTGTTAACCAGTAGAAAGGTTCCTGCAGCCAAGTCTTGGGAGACCTCTTCAATGGGGAGCTTTCTACAGACCTAGATGAAATGGGGACAGATGGGCTCTTTGCTCGCCCAGATTTCATCAGCACAGTTAAAATCAGCATATTCAAAGCCTAGGAGATGGAAACCAGCCATATGCAGGGTACATTAGAAGTTGGATGGTTTAATCAGAGTTGAGTTATGCCTCCTGCTTATGAGAATGAGTGCATAGCAGTGGTTTGAGCAAGCCTTAGTGAGCAAGCGGGTGCGAGGAGGGAGTGTGAGACGGGGCAGAGCAGGGGCTTGGTCAGAACCGCTGCTGACAGAAAGTGTACAGCAACTTAACCGTGTTGTAGTCATTAGAGGCCTCATTTTTGAATAGTATTTGAAGTAGCCCTAAATTCCCGTTTATTAAGAACAAAGAACAACGAACCATGTTTCATACTGCCAGATGAACTGACCCTTAGCAAATAGCCAATCAGGAGCTGCCGAGCCAATTCCTAACATACCAACCTATATATGTAGAAGTCTGAGACAAAGGGTACCATGGCTGATAGAAATATATGTTAGAAGATCAACCAATCGTGTATTCTGCTTTGTTTGAATTTCCCACTTTGCCGTGAAACCCTATAAAAATATCGCTGTACTAGGGCCTTGGGGCTCCCTCCCTCTAAATCCCGCTGCATTGGAGAGAGCCCAGGCTCGAGCTTGCAATAAAGAGACCCTAATGTATTTGCATCGGATTCGGCTCCTTGGTGGTCTTTGGGGACTCGAGACTTGGGTATGACACTTGGATCTCTAGCTATGTATCCTTCATACTTTTTCAGATAGGTAGATGTTGATTTCTGTCTTACCGTAGCCAGAGCAATTGGAGATTGCTGGTAGATACATTGCTTTTGTTTTTATTTTGTACCAGGGATTGAACCCAGGCGCTTAACCACAGAGCCACATCCCCATCCCTTTTTATTTTTTATTTTGAGACAGGGTCTCACAAAATTGCATAGGCCTCACTTAGTTGCTGAGGTGACCTTGAACTTGAGATCCTCCTGCGTCAGCCTCCTCAGTGGCTGGGATTACAGGCATGTGCCACCACACCAGACAGATACATTTGTGTTTGTATTCTAAAATTACAGGATATTTGCAAATTTTACTTTAGGTGCCAAACTCTAAGTGTGTTTATATCTTAAGACTGCCATAAAATATCAATAGTTTTTGTAGTCTCAAAATTATTTTAGTGTTCATCTTCACATCTTTGATACAAACTGCACTTTACAGATTTGTCACAATATTTCCCTTTCATTCATTTTAATGGGTTGGGATGTTTTGGGATCAATTCCACGATGCTTTTGTTTCTCAAATTAAATGTTCTTCCCTTAAATATTTTGAATATTGAAAATAATTTTGTAGGTGACGTTAATTATGATACACCTCCCTGCTGAGCTATTCTTCCCCTGGCAATATTAATGATAGTGTTTCAGTGTTCCTGACTGGCTCTGTCATTAACCCATCATAAATACCAGCCCCAATTAGCGTGCAGGAGTGAAGTCAGTAATAGACTGAAATGTATGTGCTCCAAGTGGAGGGTTGGTGCTGCGTCTTTTCTTGGAGAATAAATAAATTTGCCAACTGTCAAATTGGAATAGTTTTCTTTGTGCAGAAATGTATTCTTTGATTTTTCCCCCCCACTTTACAAAATAATTTGTAACTTTGGGTGGTGATGTCAGTTTGCAAAATCTTATTCTTTGGTGTCTTCCCATTCTGGTAAATCAGAAAATTCTTTTAGATTCAAAGATACTGCATGACTCCCTGTTAATGGGTCTCCGTGTACCAAGTCTACTTTCGTTCGCCCTTTGCTGCCTTTCCTTCCTGTTGTCCTCTTTGTTCCTCACCTTTTCTTCCTTTTATCCTGGGTCCCGCTCTCCATGTGTTATCAGAAGTCCGATGGAGAGCGTTTGGTTGGGTGTATGCTGCACCTAGCTCAGGATGAACTGGAAATGCTTTCTGTCATCCTGGAGTGGGAGAAAGCCCTGCAGATGTGTTTGATCAATATGTAGCTGTGTGTTGACTCATAAAATTTTTCATAAAATAGGATTTTCAAAGAATGCTAACAGAGAGCTGTTTTTAAATTAGGGAGCATCTTGGACACATGTGCTTCCCCTTGAGTTTCCCATCTAGAAAACAGCCGTTCGTTTGGATGTAAATGCGAGGGCTTCTGACATGCTGAGCCTTGTGCCTGTTGTGGGCTCCAAAATAATCATAAGACTCACAGTTATGTATCTTCAAATCACAGTACGTTTAAAAGCAAATGAGAAGCTACTGATGATTCCACTTGGACAGCAGCTGTTAGCCAGGACTACCCTAGTCAAATGGTAGAATTGCCAGATAAAATAGAAGACAGCCAGTCAAATTAGAAATTTAAATTTGCCTGTGCATCCTGGGTCTTTATTTGCTGAATCTGGCAACCCTATTTGTAGTCATAAACACATGAGGACCTGTGTGCTCCTTGCCAGCCCAGAGCAAGACTAGGGACTTGTTTCCACGTGATTGCTCAAGGCTAATTATTTAACACAGCACAATAGCTCTGGGAAGTGGGTGATGCTTTTGCACTTTAGAGTAGAAGATCAACAGGTTAATAACCTCACCCAGGCTAGACAGCTGGGACATGTGTGGGGGCCCAAAGAGTCAGGGCCAGGATCTGGAATCCTTTTCCTGCAAAGCCCTCTACATCACCGCTCCCACCCCACCCCCACCCCACTGCTGGCGTTGTGGCAGAGGAGCTTCTTGTGCACGTTTTTTTTTTAAAGGATCCTGCAGCAAAGTTAAGAGCCCTTAATGTTACTTCTCCACTGCTGGATTTTCCAGGCAGCAGGAGGCAACCAGCTGTTTTCACTGTATCAAACCCAAAACATGTCACGCAGAAAAAATGTCAAGTCAGTTTGAAAAATGTCTGAAGCATAATGTGCTTGACAGGAGTGAAATAGCGTTGGCCGTGGTCACGTAATTACTACCTCAGTGTTTGTTTACCGAGCAGCCCTTTCTTCTTCCACTAGAATTAAATCAATCTGAGCAACAAGGCGGCTTTATGTAACCCGGGTCTCAGAGCCAGTAAGCTAGACATTCTCAGGTCCTCTGTAAGCACAGTGGTTTCCAGGTTGACTAAGCCACTTCATAGTTCCTTCCATGTTCGTATCATCAGATGAAACTCCACTTACCTGAATTAAATTCAGCGAAGGTCACCTCTTTTTTTTTTTCTGCAAACAGTGTTAAGATAGGGCAAGACCTGAAGGTCCCAGTTCTGATTTGAATTGGAGCCATAACCTCTTCTACCACTAGATGTCGCTGATGATTCACACAGTGCAGCTGTGAGCCGGTTTGTGCACGTCTAAAAAACATCCTTAAAAATGTCAGGCAACTTAAAAGTGTGGAACTTCCACAAACTTCTTCTTCTTCTTCTTCTTCTTAACCTTCTACATTTTAACATCTTCTTTGTGTTCATCCAAATAGGCTTCATTGCTCCTTTTGATGATCTCTTTCTATCTTTCTAAATAAGCAAAGAAAAAGTGAAGGATGTCTTATTTAAACCATCTTGCTCTTTGTGTATGTTGCTTTTCTCCCCAGAATTCTGTGAAACTTCTCAGACTTCATTTCCTTGATGAATTTGGTTAGTCTGTGTTCATATAACTTCATCTAGTTACTACAGATTTCCTACATCCAGTAAAGTTGATTTTCCTTTTTTACAGACTTATGTTTGTTTACTTTGAGAAAAAAAAAGTGCATCTTTACCCTTAGGGATTTGCCCTGACAATAGGAAGGATCAGATGCCTGTTTCCATCCAAGCCATTTTGTCTTAAAGACTCAAGCTGGTGGGATCCTCTTGCAGGGAGGTGGGGTGGTGCACTGTGGGATGATGAAGCCAGTCCTCTGCTATATCCAGAAAAAATTCTCAGCCAGGCTACGGCAACAAAAGCAGAAAGACTGGCAGCTGCTATAGATTTCCACTTCTAATGAGCTACATTTTTTTTCCCTCAGAGCATGGCTAATACGGGACGGGATCTTCAAATTTAAGAAAGGAATGTTAAACGGGAGTAAGGTTAGCTTTAATCAACTAAAACAAAACAAAAATCATAAAACTAATTTTCAGAAAAGCTTGAGATCTGTGGAAGGTAATGGCAAGCAGTTTTTCCTTTTCTTGCTTCCTTCCCCTCCCACTCTCTTCCTTGGGATGGAGAAGTCTTCTGGTTTACAAAGAACAGGCCACCTGATTACCACAGGGGGTTGGGAGAGAATATGGGCAAGAATCTTTGCATTAGGATAGGGAATTTGTTCTAGATCTGCCTTCACGGGAGAGCCCCGTGTTTCAGTGCGTTTTTAAGAATGGTCTTTTCTGCTGCATATGCAAGGGTTGAGAGACGCATAGATTTCCTGGAGGTTCTTCCATGTTGGTGCTGTGAGGTCATTTCTGTATGGTGGATGTCATTTAGCCAAATTCCACTCACCTCTCACACCCACCCCCATCGCCCTACAATATGGATCCTCTAAGATGGAAAGTAACTGTCTTTGCTGTGGATTTTTCTTGGGTATTGATGTAGCATTCACTTGAGATCATTTTTAAGTAGTCTTCCATGGATTTCATGATGTTGCAGAAAATTTAACTTCCTTGAAATAGGGATAATATAATCACCAGAGGGTTGGATTTCCTTCCCAGCCTTTGAGGGAAAGAAAAACCTAGGCCCTTGTTCCTGATTATAAACTGGTACGCTGTGTCAGGGAATAAATGGATAAATGTCTTGTGCATATCGGCTTCACTATACTGAGGGTGGAGATAAGAGAAAGAGAAGCCACAATGCAGCAGGAAAACACAAAGCATTTCCTGAGTTTCCCCACAGTAGGAATTAATCATATTTAATACTAATTATGTTCTTGCTATACAACAACTTCCTGTGTAAATTATGGGAAAATGAGAAAACATTTCCAAGCCCCAAGCAAATTGTACAATGGTGTATATGTGAGTTTGTGATGATTTGCTAGGTGTCTTTTTTGATAAAAATTATTCCTTGCAGATGTACCAAAATATAAGGTTGCTATTTTTTTACTGTTAGAAAAATTACTGATATTTTCCTGTTCCTTCAATCAAAGTGTTGAAAGTACTGGGGTTGGGTCAATGTGATAGCTTTGATAGAGTCATTGGGCTCCTTCAGAATTCTTTGTACAGTTGTTATTAAGAATCTCAGTGAAGGGGCTGGAGCAGTGGCTCAGCAGTTATGCCACTTGCCTGGCATGAGTGAGGACCTGGGTTCGAACCCCAGCACCACGTACACAACAAAGTGTCAGAGCAACGAAATTTATTTGTTGAACAATCAAACAAGCTTCTAATGAAATTATATATATATATATATATATATATATAAACTCTGAAAATTAGATTTACCACCAAGAGCCCCCCAATTGCCTACCCTTATCCTTCCCCCCCTTTCCAATACATCTCTAGGAATGCTTTAGGTTGTATGTCATTACACCTTATTCAGATTTAAATCATGAGAATTGACCTCCTTTCTCAATGGCCAGGGTCTAGCTCCAGCCTCCACAGATGAGTGAAGACATTCCACCCTTGGTTCTCTGCATTATGCTGATTTCACTCAGCATAATTTCTTCCATAGCCATCCATTTACCTTAAAAGCCTGCAATATCATTGTTTCTAATTGCTGTATTTCTCTGACTCTTAGTTGTGTACATGGTGCTGGGGTTTGAACCCAGATCCTCATGCATGCCAGGCAAGTGCCATAACCGCTGAGCCACCGCTCCAACCCCAAGTAACCATTGTTTATATCTTTGGTTAAAGCTCAGTCCTAGATGCAGTATGACTTCTATTTGGGTGTCAAGTATTCTGGATCTCTCTAATATTTCCCCAGGGCCCATCCCACTGTAAGCCTCCAAACCAATTTCACCCTTGAGTTTCCCTGGACTTGTGCTGACCTTAGCAAGATCACCATTTTCAACCTTTGTCTATGGAGACCCTGTCTGTGGAGCGTTTCTCTAAATTTACTTATCGTTATGAAAATTTATTGGATAATTTAGTGCAGTAAAACATATTTTTTAAAAATTTGTTGTTCTGAAAATATAGCTTAATTTGTATAGCTATATCAAAATATGAGCTTATGAACTCATAAAACATCTTGAAAAAAGTAGGTTGTCTAAATCTAATCCATCCATAGGGGCCGCTCAGATACATTGCAAGATCTGAGTCTACTTGTGTTCATTAATGCGGGAAAAGGCTATGTTATACTCTCAGGCAAAACATCATAAAATAAAAACTGCAGAATGCTCTGTATTCTTGTGATCCTGTTTCTGTAAATGTATGTGTTCATAGAATACAGCTGAAGACTGCAGATTTTTTGAATGGTAGAAATAGAGCTATTTTAAAAACATCATCCTTCTGTGCCTTCCAATTTTTATGATGACATTATACTATTTTTATTAACTGAAAATAATTAAGGAAGCTCTTTTCTGTTTGGAACAAATAGATTGTATTATTATTATTATTATTTCTTTTTTTGGTACAAGGGATTGAACCCAGTGGCATTTAACCACTGAGCCAGATCCCCAGGCAGTTTTTATTTTTTATTTTGAAGCAGGATCTTGTTAAATTGCTTAGGGCCTCACTAAGTTGCTGAGGGTGGCTTTGAACTTGCAATCCTCCTCCTGCAGCCTCCTGAGCTGTTGGGATTATAGTTGTGCACCTCTGTGTCTGGCCAGATTTTTTTTTTCTTCCCCAGCTCTGTCAACCCAGAAACTCCTGTTTTCAGGTGTTAGGAAAATATAACTAGGTCAAAAAAAAAATGCAGGTGAATTTCTTTGTGAAGTGAATTCTAGAATACAATATCATTCTCCAAAATACTGTAATTCATTTTAAAAGAAGAATGCTAGAAACATACTCTTTCCCTATTAGTGAGTTTTACCCCAAAAGCAAAAGCACTACTATTGCGTTCTGTGGGTGTTCAATGCCAGCAGACCTACTGGTCCCTAGTTAAGAATGTGCTAAGGTTTTATTAAAACACTTGACATGAATGAGGAATTTGGGGCTTCCATTTGCATATCACCACTGCTATTTATATGGGGTTTTTTTTTTTTTTTTGGTCTTTTCTAAATTGCTTTAGGCATTAATTATTTTTTAGAATCAATTTTTATTTAGTTTTTCATGTGACTTTAGTTGCTCAAACACCTCATTGTGTACATGGTGCTGGGGTTTGAACTCCTGCCCTGGCACATGTCAGGCAAGCACCGTGACTGCTGAGCCACCGCTCCAGCCCTAGGCATTAATTTTTAAGAAAAGCTGGATTCATTTATCTGAATTAAAGTATAAAATGAGAATGGAGACTGACACTTCGGGAAGTTTCCCTCCCCTGTAGTCTGCGTTGTATATTGACTTTCGCTCCTGTATTTAAATGAAGGCCTCGGGTTATGGGTCTTGCTTGGTGTCATGGCCTTTAGCACTATGCCTTTTGTTGCGTGGGTCAAAATAGTTAAATGGCAGAGTTCTTTAAAAAAAAAAAAAATGGAAGCTCTAAATTTGAATACGCTAACATATTTTAATCACAATGTTATGGAGCTGATGTTTTGATTGAAATGAGAAGAATGAACATAAATCCACTTGGGAAATGAAGACTCAAGTGACTCCATTGAGTTTAATTTGACATTGGGAATAGGAAAGAGGAGGAACAAATGTGGCTCACTGGGACAGTGACTCGCTTGTTGTGACTAACTGGGTATTTATGTTCTTGTGCATTGTCTGTCTTTCCTCCTCTACGGGAGCAGAGACAGCATCTATTGTCTTCTTTGTCCTTGTAAATTCAGGATCTTGCGGGTGCCTGCAACTAAGTAGTTACCCAGTGGAGAAGCATGAAGTGAACAGCAATATTCTAACAATGGTAAAGGAGTCACTTTCAGATATTTCTGTTTGGAGTTAGCTTTTTCTTTAACCAAATGTTCTTTCTTCCAGCTTTTATAAAATTAAAATTTGTATTATCCAGCATAATACCTGAATCTACCCTCCTTGAGAAGCAATACAACATTATTGATATTTCCAGCCCAAGCAAGGATCGAGTTACACCAAGGTCCACCCTGTTTTAACTAAAAAGCTCTAGACATCATGTAACAAATGCATCTAGGAAGACTTTGACTGGTGGACAGATGGAGACAGATGGCCTGAGGACCTTTGGACACGAGGAACAACATGGGCTGTGGGTCCCCTGGGTTTCCTCATTGCATCTCATACATCATGAGCAGATTGTTCCAGAAGCCTCCCATTTGCTCCTCCAACAGGCACGGACTGTAGGAAAAGCCTGTTCGCCTCAGACAAAGTACTGGGGTAAAGGCAGCCTAATAGCAGAAAGCCTTTTGGGTGATGATATTCACCCTATGCCCCCCAAGGTCCAATGGATAAATAACTCCTCAATCCCACATGGCTTCAGCAGAGCTAAAACACAGAGCTGATTTTCCACCTCTTACCATCGACCCACAGAAGGAGGCAGAGGTGCTTTGGTGTCAGAAGAAGGGGCTAGGAGCCAACTTTGCAGTCCCTGCCTGTTTGAAGTCAAAGCTGTTGGCTCCTCCCACTAAGCAGGGACCTGATCTTTCATCTCCCGCTTGGGAGAGCAGTACGGTGTTTCTTTTCCTTTGCCAGGTGTCATCAGAGGGGGATTGCTAGTGAGGTGAACCTCCACCCTTGCCCGGCAGCAACAAAACAGGACAAGGCAGTGAAAGTTGGGGATAGTTGACACTCAACTTTCTCCCCACCAGGGGTGAGCTGAGCTTTCTGTCCCACTCAGTAACAAGACTAAATAGAGCAGTGCAGGTAGGGACTGTCAACATCCTCCTTCCTCCCACCTCAGTGGAACCCAGATCTCCACATACACCCAGCAGCAATAAGCTGAATGGATGTGAAGTAGAGCTTTGCTGCTCTGCTTTCAGCCTACTCTCATCCCCCCTGAGTATTGGTGGGGTCACATCTGGTGTCAGTGAGACTGATCAATATTGTGTTTGGGCTCTAGGATGGTCTCAACTGACCACTTTCCCAAGGGGCAACTTTTCCCCTTTGGTTCAGTTTGCATCAAAGGTAAGACCTGGGCACTGTCTGAAGTTCAGGCAGTTTATCCTTACAGACAGCATCACAGGGGCAGGATGTTAGCATGAACTAGATCCAATACAGGAGTCCCTGTACTGCCTGACTGAGAAGGTTTCCACCTGGAGCCCAGTCTGGGGAATTCTTCTCCCTCTTATGTATGGATACAATCTGAGTCAATTACTAAGTGTTTCTTAAGGGAGTTTGAGCTGGTAAACTAACTTCCTTCCTTCCTTCTTCCCAGGGTATCATACATGCTAGGTAAGCTACTACAGAGCTACACCCTCAGCCCTTAATCATTTTATAGTTCATGAAAGTTTTCCATCCATGCTGAGGTGGCCTTATCTCTAGAGCAACCAGAATTTTTAGGTCCTGTGGTCTTAGATACTCAGTAATCCCTGGACCAGGATTGGAAATTCCTAGTCCACATTTCATCATATTGCTAAGAAACACACAGTGTCAGCCCTGTGACAAGTTTGAGTGGGCCTTATGACTATCATTCATCTTATGGACATGTTATGTGTCTTATGATATACTACACAGGTGGTGTGAGTCTCTCCAGCCCCAGCTTGGGTGGAGCTGAACCTCCACAACTGCCTGCATTATCAGAGTGGAACAAGGTGGTGGAAATCAGGCTCCTTAACACTGTGCTGCCCCCTCCCTTGGGTCAGTAGGAACCAGCAGGGTTGCACTTCTGCAGGAGGAGATTTCAAGTCCATTCAGCAGCAAAAGAGCAGGTGTCATTTCTCCAACCCTACTCCACCAGTGGCAGTGGGGTCCAGTGGGGACCTAGCCTCATACCTTCATCCACAGGCACAAGTTGCAGTGCCAGAGCCCCACTTTCACTGGGAAGATTTCAGCAGGTCCAAGGGGGAGCTGAACTTTCACCACATCTGAGTGCAACAGGCCGGAGTAGCTCAGTGCTCCACTTGTGCTGAGACAGCATTGAGAGCCCAGTGTGAAGCTGACACATTCACCCGTTGACTTTGCTGCCACACCATGGCAGGGAGAATGCCTACTAACTGAAAACATTAAAAGGATCAAGAGGCTCATAATATGATATTCAAACTGTGTGGGATACAATGAAAAAAAATACTCTTGATATCAAGAACCAAGAAAAATTATTTCAATGAGGAAAGGCCATCTATGAATCAAGAATGAATCAGATGTTGAAATTATTTAATAAGGATTTTAAAGAAGCCATCGTAAAAAGTCTTCAACAGGCAATTACAAACTCTCTGAGGGCAAATGAAAATTAGAAAATCTTAGCCAACAAATAGAAATTATAAAAAAAAGTGCAAACTATAGAAGTGAAAAACAATTACCAAAAACAAAACAAAAAACTTAATTGGATGGACTCAGTAACAAGAGTGGAGATGATGGGGCTGGAGTGGTGGCTCAGC
>PVKS010023129.1:0-32763 GCA_004027875.1 Aplodontia rufa
GTTGGTCTAGTAGCATGTGTTAAATCCAGATAAGATGTAATGCTTTACAACCTAATACTTTTTTTAGAGATATAGTGGGAAGGGGAAGGGTGGGATAAGGGAGGGTAATTGGGGGGGGGCACTCCTGGGGATAATTGCAATATCCAGAATATATACACATTTTATGTTATTTTTTTTGTTAAAATCTTGAAAGGTTGTTCAAAAATAAAAAAAAATATGCATTGTTTTACTGCCATAATTCTAGTCACAATTCTAATCTATTTGATGCCAAAATTTTATAGTAATTCTTTGCAAACTCAGATGCAATTTGGGTGGCACAGCTCCACGTACCCTGTAATATCTGATGGTATCAAGATAACTGCTTCAATCTACATCCAAAACATTCTCAGCCCTTGTTAAAAATAATCTCCAGGGGCTGGAGTGGTGGCTTGTTGGTTATGGTGCTTGCCTGGCATGCGAGAGTACATGGGCTCAAACCCCAATACCCATGTACACAACTAAGTGTCAGAACAACGAAAGCCATGTGAAAAACTCAATAAAGATTGATTCTCTCTGTCTCTCTCTTAGTGTCTTTCTCTCTTTAAAAAAAATAAAGTAAATAAATAAATAAATAATCTCCAGGGTTGGAGCAATGGTTCAGCAGTTAGAACACTTACCTAGCATGCATGAGGACCCGGGTTCAAACCCCAGCACCACATACGCAACTAAGTGTTAGAGAAATAATCGCCAGATAAAAATAAATAAAACTGATTCTCTCTTTCTCTCTCTTAAAAAAAATGTAAATAAACTCCAGGGCTAGAGAAATTACTGGGAGTGCAGCAGGAATCAGTGTTTAGGGATAAAAGCTTCCATGTGCAATGCCACTAATAGCAAAATCTGGTTTAAATTAGTAGCTTTTAATTTTTCTAAAAAAAAATTCACAGGAGGCTGTGGAGGCAGAACCTGGGGTGTAGGGTGGGGGGTGGGTTAGCCATCTTACTATGGCCCTGGCATGACCTAGACAAGGTTCAGAGGGAGCAGCAGTGGCCAGGCCAGTTGCTGAGTGATCTAAGGAGCCTACAGGAATTATGGGAGGTGCAGCATGGCAGAGATGGAACAGTATGTGTAATCAGGGACTCTCCTCACTAACCATCACCGCTTGCTCACCTTGATAAGTCAAAGAGGCTCAGGGAGCACTCCTTCAAGGTGAAGCTAAAAAGAGCTGGTCATGCTGTTTGCAATTCTTCTTGTCATCCTCATCTTTCACCAAAGTTTTCCTGATTGAAAATTTAGACACATCAGTAACCAACTGAGAGGACCAAAGGGCTTATTTTCAGCATATGAAGATCAGCTTGAAGGTGGAGCTGACAGTCAAGCTTGTATATTTGAGACTACGTGGTGGAAAGAGAACCATGTGCCTATTTTGATCAACACAATGCAGAGATAGCAGTTCTGTGTTGGACAGGACTCTGGTGTTCTGTAGAACACTCTCAGAATTTGGCAGATTTGTAAATCTTCAGAGATCAGGTGTGTTGCCACACAACAGCTATTGAATACTTATCTAACTGTAGGAAACAATACTTGTTTCTTTGGGAAGCATTGTCACTGCTGAGAAACAGCCAGTTTGTGCTGATCAAGACACAATGGAGGCATCTGTCTTTAACACTGGCTTCCAAATGTGTGTGCTCTGCAAAAACATGGATACTCATGGGCAGGACTTAGACAGCAAATTGTTCAGGTGGAAGAATGGTGAAAGCTATTGAAACACTGTGAACAAAATGTCTCCTTATGACTCAGGCCCACTCCTCCTGCACATCATTAAAAGAGCACTTTGGTTACCTGATTGGAAACACAGACCACCATCACTATGAGAGCATTCCAGAGGATGAGGGCACTAGCATGCTCATCCTTCCTAATAATGCCCAAAGCTCTGAAATCCTGGCTGGATGAGGAAAAGAATTCATGCCCCCCCCCCGCCGTCCCGTGTCAACACTGCATCATTTGATTTTCTATCTGAAACAGACTGAACTACCTTAAGAATGGACTAAGTCTCCCTTAAAATCTGACATTGACCAAGACCCTATCTCCTCCATGCCCTCTATTTCTCACCTGCACACTTTACCAGCAGCCCCTGAGTGTCCTGGTCACTGTAAAGTAGTTCACCGACCAGTTTGGGATGAACCTTGTGCTTGCAGGAGATAGGATGCCTCTATCTTGCTTGCAATTTTTAACACAAAATAAGTGAAACATTTTTTAAAATATGAAGAAACAATGCGATCAATTCCAAAGGTATGAAATAGGGAAGTGGCCAGCATAAAGTTTTGGTTGAGGAAGACAGGGTCATCTTATGTGTCTTTAGTGTTTTCTGTACTAGAAGCTAAAGGAAAGATCACAAGTTTGAGAACAGAGATGATCCCGGGAGTCACCTTCTGATTTCCAGTCTAGCCATGGGCATAAGCTTTGCTCAATTTTATTTCCCATGCTAAAGGATTAGCAGAAGTCTTCCATCTGGATAGGAGAATGCTGGACTTGCTTCCAGAACGTGTGTTTTGAGTTGAAACCTGCAGTCACATCCACACATCTAAGAATTTTGTGGAGACAATTAAGAATTTCTTGTCATTGCTGTTTTTATTTATTTTTAAACTAGTACTGGTCCTGATTGTATTGGAAGGCAGGAAATAAAACCTTGCATTCTATTGAAAAAATATTATTGTTTTTAAAGAGAGAAGGACAGTGAGAGAGAAAGAGAGAATCAATTTTTATTGAGTTTTTTCACATGGCCCTCGTTGCTCTGACACTTAGTTTTGTACATGGGTGCTGGGGTTTGAACCCGTGTAACTCGCGCATGCTGTGCAAGCACTGTAACCACTGAGCCACCGCGCCAGCCCCTGAAAAAATATTCTTAAAACTTTTGAGGTTATAGCTTTCACAGAGTTCTTTGAAGCAAGGCTCACCACTATGTGCAAAGAGCTGGTAGAACTGACGAAAAGTCCTTGTAGGTCTAGGAAATGTTCACTGGGAGGATTTCTTTCAGTTGAGTAAGTAACTTCAGCTGACTGAAGGAAATAATTTAGGAAAGTATGCTTTTGTCGTTCAAATCATTGCCTAGCTCTGTAAGTGTAGGTCTTCATGGATCCTTGTAAAAACATCTTCTTTGGCTAGGACATGTAATATTTTTATTCTTATAGAAAAGGTCATTCAAAATGATATTTTATCAGCGTGAGCTATATTCATCCATACTGTTGTGCATGTAAAGAGCATAAAGGAAGTGAGTTACCTTCTCAGGGACTAGTTTCATTACCCAAAAGTAAAAACACTGGCCAAGATAGTTTTCATGAAATAAGTGTACTATTTTTAATTTGTCTCTCCTCCTACCCCTCCCATAATCGAGATTGAACCCAGGGGCACTTGATCACTGAGCTATGGCTCCAGCCCTTTTAAAATGCTTTATTTTGAGATAGGATATTTCCAAGTTGCCTCAGCTGACCTTGAACTTGAGATATCTTGCATAGCATCCACAAAACAGGAATTATAGGGGGGCATCACTGCATCTGATTATATTTCTAAATTAGAAGACTTTGTGTCTTCACTTAGGTAATTTAGGACACCATAATCAATAAATGAAGCAGTAATGATAGTTCATTCTAAGCAGCAAGTAGTACTTTTTAATGAAAATTCTCTAAACATTACAAATAATTCCTTTTTGAAACAAATTGGATAATTGGAGGCTACAGAATATAAATATGTTTTGTTGAGGCCTGCTTCATTAAAATATCAGCTAACTGTGGGTGGGAGGGACTCTGAAATTAGGAATGTTCTGGGCCCTTGCTCAGAGAATAATTTAATTTTATGTTGGATTTCAACATAAAATTCTCCAGTCTATGACATCTTTGTAAATATCAAGATGAGAAGAATAGAGTATGATTAAGCACAAGATTATGCACAAGTTGTCTGTGTTGGCTCTTCTGAGGGTTGTGTTAACCTGTAAGCCTAGATTCTTTCAATGCACACCGAAAGGACTGATAAATAAAGTTTGGAAAAACACCAGTATGTTTTCCCCTTGCAACCCATTACATCAGCCAGCATTTCCCTGTAGTTGTGATTATTACATTATGACTTGATTACTAACTATTATTGCCACAGTTGGAAAAGTGAAAGCACAGCAAGGGGCCATTTCCATTAAAGGAATGTGAAAGACCATAACAAGCTCCTGCGCTGCCTGGTTGCTGTGGGCTTGGGCTGAGAAGAGCATAAGTGTCTACTTGAGATGCTGTTTGAAGGAGCACCATAACGTCCATCATTATTCCATTTAGTTTGAACTGTACCATGGATTTTTCCATTAAGTAATGTTAGATGCTTAAACACTATAGTGAAGTTATTTGTGCTCTCAAAAAAGAAGGCAATGTAATTATTTTTTTACTCATTTTCCAGAGTACCAGAATTTGCTATTGCATGTATATGCAATCGTAATTTTACCTGACTTTGCCTAACAGACAAAGTGGTCCCACAAAGTATAGAATACCAGTGATATTAAGTGGCATAATTGAGAAGAGAAGCATTAATATTCGTGTTGGTAAGAGGGATATATGTCATTCAGAAAATCAGGAAGAAAGGAGCTTGGGTTGCCTTTCTTAAACAGGCCCAGAAAATATGTAATAAAAGAGTCAAATATATCCCAAGTATATAGATTGGGGTTAAAAGGGTAAAGGAATGATGGCACTATTCTACACCTATTGTTTGTTTATGTGTGATTCAACTGATAAGGTTCCCCAGATGTGCAATGAGGTATAATTAAGTTCTTTCACAGTGTTTTCAGGGCACAATATGGAGGTAGAAAAACATCAACCTACTTAAATAATTTACAGAGCTGTGATCATCACTGCAAGAATATTACAAACACTTGAAATCATGCTTGGGACAGACTGACTTTAGTGTATATATATATATATATATATATATATATATATATATATATAGTATGTGAGTGAGTAGTATATATATATATATATATATATATATATATATATATATATATAGTATGTGAGTGAGTGGGCGTGTGTGTGTGTGTGTGTTCATATGTATAATATGCATCCAAAATAACAGAAAGTCTTGAGAAAGATAAATTTCTTGATCTGATTTTCAAAACCATAAAGGTTTATTTACTCATTATTTCCTCTGCTGTAATCCTCTAGAGAAAATAAGAACCTTATAGGACTGAAGCTGTCTGTAGAAGACGTCTTCATGTGAAAGCGAAGTCACTCTGCTGTCTTATTTGGCTGTCTTTTTTCCTATGTAGGAACCCTAACTTCTTTTGGAAATCCTATGCTTTGCTGAGTACAAGGTTTCAGAGCTTCATTAGGAGGGAGATCTTAGGATGGTTCTCATCAGCTCTACCCCTAACTTTTTCTTGCCCGCAAAGACTTGGCTCTCTCTGCCCTTGAATACATGTTGTTCTAATACTAGCAATAGCTTCACCTGTGGTCCCTTCATTCCTTTTATTTTTTAATCTTTTAAACAGACTGAATTGGAAAATCACTAATATGGTTCCAACCTGTTGCCCCCTACTATCAATTTTGAAAACAAAATACACAGGAAGTGCAGAAATGTGCATCCTCATTGGTTGATTATCTCAAAGTTTGTGTTTTTCAAAAAAGATTCAAATATGGATGAAATTTTGCAAGCCTAAAATATGGTTCCAGGCCCTTTTGCAAAAGGCCACTCAGTAGCAGAGGACAGGTAGAACATAGAAAAATACAGACTGTGATTTGAACAGGTTCTGGGAATACTGTCCTGGAAAACGTAAAAAGTAAAACAAAATAAAACAAAACAAAAACCCAAAAACAAGAATAATAAAGGTCAGAATTACCATCCCATTTATGGGGGCTACAGACTCCCAATCTTGAAAAAATCCCTTAAATGAAGGAGACCATAATTGTCTCCACTAAGGTATATCAACTCTGAAAGTTTTTTTTTTTAAAGAACTTTTAAAAAAAACTCCACAACAAAAATTATCAGTCATTGAAGAATAAAATCCAAGATGACCTAAGACAATGGAAATATGTCCCATGCTCTTGGTTAGGTAGAATTAACATAATAAAAATGGCCATTCTACCAAAAGCTTTAAATAGATTTAATGCTATCCCTATAAAGATGTCTATGTTGTTCTTTACAGACTTAGAAAAAGCAATTCTTAAATTTATTTTGAACAATAAGAAACCTAGAATTGCCAAAACACTACTAAGCAAGAAAGATGAAACAGGTGGTTTTGCCATACCAGATTTAAAACTATACTATGGAGCTGTAGTAACAAAGACAGCATGGTACTGGTATCAAGATAGGAAAGAAGACCAATGGAATAGAATAGAAGACCCTGAAACAAACACCCAAATCTTTAAACATCTCATTTTTGACAGAGGGGGACAAAATATTACATGGAGAAGTGACAGCCTCTTCAACAAATGGTGCTGGACAAACTGGTCATCCACTTGCAGAAAGTTGGAATTAGACCCATATCTTTCTCCTTGCACAAGAATCAAATCAAAATGGATCAAGGAGCTAGGTATTAAACCAGCTACCTTGCAACTGATGGAAGACAAATTAGGTCCAATACTTCAGCATTTGGGATAGGCAAAGACTTTCTCAACATGTCTCCTAAAGTGAAGGAAGTAAAGTCAAAAATCAGTAAATGGGATGCCATAAAGCTAAAAAGCTTTTGTACTGCCAAGGAAACAATCAAGAGTCAAGAAGTTTCCTATGGAAATGGAGAGAATCATGAGCTATGATTCCTCTGACAGGGGCCTCATATCCAGAATCTACAAAATCCTCAAAAACCTCAACTGCAAAAACACAAACAACCCAATTAACAAATGCGCCAAAGAGCTTAATAGAACCTTCTTAACAGAGGACATTGATCAAGCCAATTAATACATGAGAAAGTGCTCTAAATCTCTAGTAATCAGAGAAATGTAAATGAAAACTACATTAAGATATCACCTCACGCCAGTGAGAATGGCAAAAATGAAGAACATAAACAATAATAGATGCTGGAGGGGCTGTGGAGAGATAGGCACACTAGCACATTGTTGGTGGAAATGCAGACTGGTACAGCCCCTCTGGAAAGCAGTGTGGAGAATCCTCAAAAAGCTAGGGATGAGCCCACCATACGATCCTGCTATTCCACTCCTGGGTATTTTTCCAGGGGATTTAAAATCAGCTCATTATAGTGACATAGCAATATCTGTTAATACAGCTCAATTTACAATTGCTAGATTATGGAAACAACCCCGATGTCCCTCACTAGAAGAATGGATCCAAAAACTGTGGTACATATATACCATCGAATTTTACACAGCAATTAGCAACAATGATATTGCAGCCTTTGAAGGTAAATGGATGGCTATGGAAGAAATTATGCTGAGTAAAATCAGCTTAACCCAGAGAACCAATAGTCGAATGTCTCCACTCATCTTTGGAGGCTGGAACTAGACCCTGGCCAATGAAAAAGGTGGTCTATTATCATGCGTTAAATCCAGATAAGGTGTATTGTTATACAACCTAATACTTTTTTAAAGATATTGTGGGAAGGGGAAGGGAGGGATAAGGGTGGGTAATTGAGGGGGCATTAAATCTAATCTCCAGAATCTATATACATTTTATATTATTTTGTTAAAAACTTGTATGGTTGTTCAAAAAACAAATTTCTCAATAAAAAATTATAAATAACTTAAATTTTTTAAATAAAATTTTTCTTTTAAAGAAAAGCATAGGAGCACACACCTAAAATTCCAGCTATTCTGCAGACTGAGGCAGGAGGATGGTGAGTTTGATGCCATGTTGGGCAACTTATTGAGGCTTGCATCTCAGGAAAAAAAAATTGTATAAATAATCTTTCAAAAGTCAAATATTAGTTTCTTATTTGCCCTTAGATTTCTAAAATAATTTTCTTTCACAATTGAATGGCCAATTCCTATGAAAACTATATATTAGTTCTTTTCAGTTTATTCATGACAATAGAAAACATTTTGACATGACTATAAAAGCATGTAATATAACTTGTTCTAATTCTGTCTCCAGGACCTCCACTTCACCTCCTCTCCTCTCTCCCCCTGATCCCTTCCCTCTATTCTATTAGTCTTTCTGCTATTTATCCATAGTTTCTGGTAATTAGTTTCTTATGGATGTACATGGTGGTGAGCTTCACTCTGATACACTTGTATGAGTGCATAGGAAATTTAGGTCAAATTCATTCCACTGTCTTTCCTTATCCTATCACTCCTCCCTTTCCCTCATTACTCTTTGTCTACTCCACTCTTATTGAGGACCTCACCTGTGTGACATAACAGTATATTGAAAGCCTTTATTAATTTACATATTTTAGGTTTGCTTTTTTTTGGACCCCAGTTTGATATTCTAGATATTCATGATTAGCAATGTTTTATTTTTTCCTTTATAAGCTATTATTTCATTCAAAGCTCATAAAACTTGAAAAATCTCAAAACAAGTTTAGTATTTGTAAAGTAAAAATTAATAAGAAATATAACACAGGGAGGAGAGGGAAAGGAGACAACTGAGAGATCATTGTTCATATTCACTGGGCCCTACCTAAGCCACCTGCTGCTCAGTTTTCCAGGACCTTCACATTTAGTCTTCACAGAAACAGTGGAGGGAGCCATCAGAAGACCTTCGTGGCATAGATGAGGAGAATGGAGTGAAAGCTACAGGACCCACTCTACTAGTGCTCTAGTATGACTTCAGAACAAAGGACAGAGAACAAGATAGGAACAAGATTGAGATGGGGAAGGAGGAAAGAACAAGGGGCAGCGGGAGAAGGAGCTCTCAGAGGAGGAAGTGTTATCCCCATCCGGTTCTTGTCCCTTCCAGGATGGGCACTCTTCCCCTGTTCCTCTCTCAACTTCATGTGCTATAAGCAATCACCATGCTGACTTTCTTTTCTACACTAGGCCGGTTTACACTTTCAATAGTAAAACAAAAGGAACCAAAAACATATATATATATCATAGAGGTAACCTCAAATTTTAATTTTTTCAAGTGAACTATTTGCAAAATTTGGCACTTTAGATATTACTTATGATAAATTTCACAAAGATCATTCCATAGCTGTTTTCATCACACTGTTTTGGTACCACTGAGTCAAGCTTTCTATTAAAATATTCTATTTTAATAGAATATTTTATTCTATTAAATATTCTATTCTGTGTGTGTGTGTGGTATAATTAGCTCAAAGTAATTGGTTACTATAAAAAGTAAGTTTTTAGGTGCTGGGGGCTGTGTAGACCTACTTTCCATGCAATAAAACACCTATTTTTACCCTAAGCAGCCTTAAGCAATCTTGTAGAGGCCTCCAGGGACAAAGATGGCTAGAGAGTGGGTGTTTTGACCCATTTTCTTATTCCCTATAATCAGAGAATCTCTCTTATATGGTTTACATATTGTTTTTTCTTTTTAAAGATAGAAGGACAGAGAGATAGAGAGAGACAGAGAGAATCATTTTTTATTGAGTTTTTTCACATGGCTTTTGTTGCTCCAACACTTAGTTGCGTACATGGGTGCTGGGGTTTGAACCCATGTACTTGTGCATGCCAGGCAAGTGCCGTAACTGCCAAGCCACCGCTCTAGCCCTACATATTGGTTTTTGAATAATATTTTGTATGAGAAATAGTTTGATTCAAAAATATCTTCCAAATCACTAAGGAATGGGAATTTCTATTTTCCTTAAGCATAATTTTGAATATGAAACCAATGTATAATTGTTATTGAAAGCTTAAAACTTCAAACTCATGTCAAATATAAGCTGGTATTATAAATTGAACTAAAATTGCACCAAAATCTTTTAATAAAGCTACATATTTTTGAATAATGGGATTCTGGTGATTCAACCCAGCTCTATCACTCAAGTACTCTGAGGCAAGGAAAATACTGAACAATTATCAATGTTTGAAGAGCTTAATAATACCTTAACAGAGGATATAAAAATCATAAGGGCATTTTTGATTTACAAGATCTATATAAGAAAAAGTAACATGAGTCTGATCCAATCGTCCTTTATCAACTCATATTAATGACCCAGTACATTTTGTCACTTTCTAGATGTAAATATTAATTATCTGCTCTTGTAACTTGTCTATGTGATCCAGATGTTCAGGGAAAAACCTTTCCATCATTGAAAAAAAAATTTCACATAGAATTTCATAATATTTAGAGAGTGATTTTTTTCCTTCCCATAAGTACTTTTTTGTATTATTAAATTTTGAAATAATTGTAGAAGGTTGTTTAAAGGTAAAAAAATAAAATAGTTAAATAGAAACTTCTCACCAGAGGACATTGATCAAGCCAGTTAATACATGAGAAAGTACTCTAAAACTGTAGTAATCAGAGAAATGCAAATGAAAACCACACTAAGATATCACCTTATGCCAGTCAGAATGGCAAAGATGAAGAAAATAAACAATAATAGATGCTGGAGGGGATGTGGAGAGATAGGCACACTAACACACTGTTGGTGGAGCTGCAGAGTGGTACAGCCCCTCTGGAAAGCAGTGTGGAGAATCCTCAAAAAACTAGGAATGAGCCCACCATTCGACCCTGCTATTCCACTCCTGGGTATTTTTCCAGGGGATTTAGAATCAGCACATTATAGTGACACAGCAATATCTATGTTCATAGCAGCTCAATTTACTCTTGCTAGACTATGGAAACAACCCAGATGTTCCTCACTGGATGAATGGATCCAAGAACTGTGGTACATATATACCATGGAATTTTACACAGCAATTAGCAACAATGATATTGCAGCCTTTGAAGGTAAATGGTGGCTATGGAAGAAATTATGCTGAGTAAAATCAGCTTAACCCAGAGAACTAATGGTCGATTATCTACACTCATCTGTGGAGGTTGGTACTAAACCCTGGACAGTAAGAAAGTTGGTCTATTATCATGTGTTAAATCCAGATAAGATGTAATGCTATACAACCTAATCTTTTTTTAGAGATATTGTGGGAAGGGGAAGGGAGGGATAATGGTGGGTGACGGGGGGGGCACTCCTGGGGGTAATTGTAATATCTAGAATCTATACACATTTTATATTATTTTGTTAAAAACTTGTATGGTTGTTCAAAAATTTAAAAAAATTAAAAAAAAATAAAATAGTAAGCTAAGCTGTATGCTTCCTGTACACAAGGAATTATAGTAAACTCCAACAAAAAAAAATATATATATACATTAATAATATGTAACTAATCTTTTACCATGAAGAGCTTTCAGTTTAGTGGTAAAGACAGACATATGAAAAGTATAAATATTAACATAAATATATACATATGCTCACAGTCCAAAGAAAGGATAATTATCTCATACTGAGGAATCAGAAATTTTTCTAGAGGTCATGCTTATACATAGGACTTCACTTTTTAAAATAGCTTCATTAAGATACAATTAACAGATTTAGAATTTAAAATTCATGTTTAATATATTCACATTGAACAACTGTTATTAAAATCAAATTTAGTATTTTTGGTTCCTTTTAAAAGAAACCTTTTGACCATTAGTTGTTATGTATCCCATTACTGTCCCTTCCTCCACCCCACTATCCCTGCCAATCTACTGTCTCTTTGATTTTGCCCATTCTGGACCCTGTCTATAAGTCAAAGTGCACAATATGTGGTCTTTTATGAATGGCTTTTTCACTTAGAGTAATGTTTTCAAGGTTCATCCTTATTGTAGTATGTATTATTACTTCCTTTATTTTTTATTGCTGAACAATATGTCATTGAACAGATAGATATACCATTTATATTTATCCATTTTAAGTTAATGGATATGTGAGTTATTTCTAATTTTGGATGATTATGAAAATGACTGCATGATCATTATTGTATATATGTTTTTGTTTTTCCAGTGTATACCTTAAAGTGAAATAACTGGGTAATTCGGAAATTATGCATTTAGATTTTGAGGAATTACCAAACTATTTTCCCAGGTAGGTACACCATTTGTATTCCCATTGGCAATGCTCCATTTTCTCCAAATCCTCACTAACATTTGTCATTGTCTTTTTGTTTATAGCCTTCACAGTAGCTTTGGAGAGTTATCTCATTTTAATTTTGATTTGCATTTTCCTAATGACTAAAGATGTTGAATATCTATTCCATGTGTTTTTTGGCCATTTTTATATCTTCTTTGGAGAAACCTCCATTCAGAACTTTTGTTCGTTTGTAAATTGTGTTATCTTTTTAATATTGACTTTTAAGAGTTCTCCACGTGCTCCATTTAAAAGTTCCTTATCAAATACATGATTTGAAAATATTTTCTCCTATTCAGTGAGTTGTTATCTCACTTTCTTGACAATCTTCATCAAAATAATTTGATTTCGATGTATTATGATTTGTATTTTTTGTTTTGTTGTTGCTGTGTTTTTGTTATTGTATTTAAAAAGCATCTGAGCTGAGGACTTGAATAATTTGGCTCTTAAGAAATAACCAAGGGGCTGGAGCAGTGGCTTGGCAGTTACGGCGCTAGCTTGGCATGCTCAAGTACACGGGTTCAAACCCCAGCACCACGTACACAACTAAGCGTCGGAGCAGCGAAAGCCATGTGAAAAACTCAATAAAAATTGATTCTCTCTCTCTCTCTCTCGTTGTCTTTCTCTCTAAAAAAAGAAATAACCAATACAAGAGCTGAAGCAGTGGCTCAGCAGTTATGGTACTTGCCTGGCATATTCAAGGACCTGAGTTCAAACCCCAGCACCATGTACACAGTGAAGTCTCAGAGCAACAAAAGCCACATAAATAAAACTGATTCCCTCTTCCTCTCTCTCTTCCTCTCTCACTGTCCCTCTCTCTAAAATAAAGAAAAAAGAATAAGAAGTAACCAAAACAACAGTAGAAGCTCATCCCTGAGCATCATCATAGAGGTAATTAAATGAGCAAGGGCATGGAAGCATGGTACACGGTGAATTCCCCCCTCCCTTTTTAGAACAGGGGAGTCTCACACAGAACTATACCCAGCAACTTTGGCATACTATCATGTCAGACCTGTAATGCTTCCAGATGGATATTATGCGAACTATCCTATCACTAACTCTAGGTTATGCTCAGTTGAAAGAGTGAATGAAGGTACAGGTAATATAAACATTTAACAATATCAGTATTCAGTTATATAATTAAAATGCTAGTGTCTTCTAATTTGGAGGCCCTGAAGCAAATGTTTCATAATTATTATGCTGAATTTAAACTAGATGTAAGGCGTTTCAAATATACCATAAGTGCTTTTTTCTGATGCTATGATTTTATGAAAAATGATAAAAAGGAAAAAATAATAGTATTGCTAATGATAGCTTTCATATCTTAGCAAACTATTCATTTCCAACATCATTTTTAAACATAGAATGTCTTGTTTAATTTCATTCAAGTTTAGAACTTTAAATTAAAACAGACAAGGGATTTACAACCTTATCTTACACCAAGGAAATTGTCCACTTCTTCATAAGAGCAGCCAGTGTAGGACAAAAGACAAGACCTAAGCATTGACATACAGCTCCTGTTCATCTCTGCTCCAACACTGTTCGTCTGACACACTGATTACCCTCACTACATTATTGTCCCACCTGAAAAATTAGATTTGGCTGGATAATTTCTCCAACTGTGACTTTCTTGAGTGAAATGTCTGAACAGAACTAATGATGAGGCAGCTGGCAGATGCCAGGATCAAGGAAGAATGGACAAGCAAATGGTGAGTCTCTACTATGGTTTGGTTTGAGAGATCCTGGTGAGTCTGTTAGAAGTGTCCTCCTTATAGTCCTCTCCTTTAAAAATAATCAGTGGGACTGGAGCGGTTGCTCAGCAGTTAGAGCACTTGCCTGGCTCTAACCCGAGTTCAAACCTGAGCACCACATACACAACTGGGTGTTGAAGAAACCAGAAACAGTTGAAAAATAAAATTTATTCTCTCTTTCTCTCTTACTCTTTTTCTCTCTCCTGTCCTCCCTCTCTCTCTCTGAAAAAAAAAAAGTTAGGCACTGTTTTAAAAATTCCCTGTTTCTGAATTATGAGTTCTAATCTTAATAATGAAACTAAAGGACCCATTTATACAGATAAAGAAACTAAATTAATCATCACTATCACTATTTGGTGGCAGATCAATGACACCAATCAGAAATCTACTGGCTAATTCTGGCATATTTTTTTCTGCTATGGTTCAATATTTTTAAGAATGGAGGATAAGAATATATAGTAAAGGGCTCTGTCCCCTTCCCCCTCTAGGGGAAGTCTGCTCTTTTCCCTATGCTTTACTTTCTATAATAAAATTCATCTACTACACTTAAAAAAAGAATATATAGTAAAACTATTATATATTTTGTCCTATTATCTCCCTAGAAAGAAAGAAAATAATCTCATAACTACCTAATATATAAATCTAAAATCCATAAAAATATGCATCAAACAGTAGTGGATTTTATGTTTAGATAAATAATAAGTAACCAAATGGTGATGGATGTGTATTGATTAATAGAATTAACTACCTTTATAAAAATGCAGTATTTTTATTATTCTAAGTGAAAGTGGAGAGTGGTTTATACTGTTTCATAAATATATTTTTGGTAAGCAAACCAACAAATATTAAACACATACACTCACT
This sequence comes from Aplodontia rufa, assembly GCA_004027875.1. Lineage (NCBI taxonomy): Eukaryota > Metazoa > Chordata > Mammalia > Rodentia > Aplodontiidae > Aplodontia > Aplodontia rufa. Next base: position 14,632 of record PVKS010023129.1, read on the forward strand.
GCCTAATTCCCATGCCTTTGATTAATATTGATCAGACTGGGACTGTAAAAAATGAATTTACTTAATTACAAATGGAAAGTAAAATAGGGTTAATACTCAATAATAGAGGTTGAATATATCATTTAGGGAGAAGTACATCAGTCACTTGAATCTTTGTGCCAAAATCATGAAATGTTTCTCCAGCTGAAATGAGAAGAGCAAGAAACACAGTGGGAGTTGAATGAAGATGAATTAAAAGCTCAAGAAAGCTAAATTGCTCATGCACTGCTCTTGAATGTCTTGGTAACAGGACTTAGCCTTGAGCATACTGCCAATACTATCCCCTGCCTCTCTCCAATTTCCAGGAAATTCTGATAACTATGACACCCCCCACCAAGTAAGTGATTCCTTTATAATGATGCTACTGTGTGATAAAGTGAGCAGAAGTTGTCCAGGATTGGCCCAGAGTTAAATCAAGGGGAAACAAAACAGGGGCAATAGAACTCCAGGCAACAGGCGGTAGAGGAGAAAATTTGCCCACCTAGAGTTAGAGAGGAGAAAAGGGTCAAAGTTTAAAATCTACATGGTTAAAAGCATGAACATGGGGTATCAGATAGGTAGCTATCACAACAGGAATCAAATTTAATTGTAAAATAATAGCGGTAATATTGCAAATATTATTCTTAGACAATATTTTAATGAGGCCAGGACAGACTTTGAAGCTGGCTGTGTCTCTCATGAACACTGCCCAGCTAGACGTGCTGTGTGCGCTTGGCAAGACCTGCTTCCCTCAGAAACTAACAAACTGAGCCACAGACACAGATTTTCCAGACATATGGGATCTCTGGTGAGATTTCAAACTGGGTCCAAGACTATGACGTAGTCTTTTAAAGACCTGCATTAAGTACTGAGACTTAGTGAAGAAGGTCAGATTAGAATGAGGTGCTTTTTTCCTTTTTCGTCCTCACCAATCCCTTAGGAATACTATTCACCTTGATTTAAGTTATGGAACAGTAATGCATTCACCCCCTCTATATTCAGGAGGACCTGGTTCCAGACTCATTTGGATACTAAAATTCATGGATACTCAAGTCCCTTATATAAAATCATAATATTTACATATTACCTACATGCATCCTCTTTTATATATTAAATAAACTCTGGATTACTTAAAATGCTTGATATAATGTAAATGCTATATAAAGTAGTTGTTTTATTATTGTTTAGATACAATAACAATGAAAAAGAATGACTGTACTTATTCAGTACAGATACAATTTCTTTTCCTGAATGTTTTTTATGGGAAAATTATTCTATGGTTGCTTGAACCTGCATATGTGAAGAGTTGACTGTATATTCATGTGGTTCATAATTCAAAAGAAAACGATAAATATATTCAGTAAAAAGTAAGTATCCCTCCTGCCCTGCCATCTGTCTCCTAGTGTTTGTGCTGTTTACTGTTTATGTATGTTCTTTCAGGGATATTCCATGAATTTTTCAAATAAAGTTAGCACGATTTTTTAAAATAGCTTTGTCTTTCCACCCTGTAATTTAACAATATATCTTCAGGACATTTTGACATCAGAATATATAGCAAGGTATTATAGCTTAATAACTACATGTTATGGTTTGGACATGTGGTGTCCCCCAAAAGCTCTTGAGTGAGACAAGGCAAGAAGGTTTAGAGCTGAAATGATTTGGTTATGACATCGTTAATCCAATCCTCTAATATGGATTAACTGAGTGGTAACTGAAGGTAGGTGAGGTGTGACTGAAGGAGGTGAGTTACTAGGGTCTCGCCTTTGGGCTATACACCTTGTTCCTGACAAGTGGAGTCTCTCTCTGCTTCCCAGTGAAATGTCCTGAATCAATTTCCTCCACCATACCCGTCTACCATGATGTTTTGCCTCACCTTGGGCCTTTAGCAAGGGAGTCAGCCCTTTGTGGACTGAGATCTCTGAAACTATGAGCACCAAATACACTTTTTCTCCTCTAATTTTTCTTTTAAGGTCTGTTAGTCACAGCGGTGAAAAACTTACTAAAACACCACATAACATTGTGCTTTCTAATTTTTTTTTAAATTAAGGAGTTATTTTACAATCATAAATGAGTATAAAGTATACCATGTGCATTTGGTCCTAAAGCAGTTTTGATTCTCCTATATTTTGCCCCTACAACTGATATAAATGTTTATATTATGAACTTTCCAGAATTAAAGGGTTGCATGAGTAATATTTGACTCTCAGGGAGAGGGGATAAAGACTGTGCTACACTGTTGATTGTCTCCCAAGAAACCTTCCCATTCTCCCTCCCTCTCCCCTTCCCTCCACCTCTCACCTCTCCCCTATCCCCCTACATATCTATGGTTTCCCTAGGTTATGTGTTACCTCATCTATGCTAAGACTAATACATGAGTCTGACAACCTTTTACCCAAACCTGGGTTTTGCTCTAGCCTTCATAAATAAGGGAAAACATTCAACCTTCACTCAGCATGATTTCTTCCACTGCCATCCATTTACCTTCATAGGCCACAACATCAATGTTTCTAATAGCTGAGTCGAACACCATTGTGTGTGTGTATACATTGTATTTACACCAGAGATTTTGGATCCATTCAGCCAGTGAGGGGCATTTGGGTTGGTTCCATAATTTAGCTATTGTAAATTGAGCTGCTATGAACATAGATTTGCTGTATTGCTATAATGTGCTGATTATAACTCCTCTGGGAAAATACCCAGAAGAGGGATAGGTGGGGCATATGATGGGTCCAACCCTAATTTTTTGAGAGCAGCTGTATCAGTCTGCAGTTCCACCAACACTGTGCTAGTGTTCCTATCTCCCCTCAACCCTTCCAGCATCTGTTATTACTTGTATTTTCATTTGCCAATCTGATTGGAGTAAAGTGAAATCTTTAAGTAGTTTTGATTTGCATTTTTCTGATTACTAGTGATTTAGAAAACTTTCTTATGAGTTCATTGGCTTGCTTGATTTCCTCTTTTGAGAAGTTTCTGTTTAGCTCTCTGGCTCATTTATTGATTGGATTGCTTGTGTTTTTGATATTAACTTTTTTGTGTACTTTATAAATTTTGGATATTAATCTCCTTTCTGAGGAATCACAAGCCATTATTATCTCCCATTTTGTAGGTTCTCTCTTAACAGTTTCGACTAATTCCTTGTCTGAGCAAAAGCTTTTTTGTTCAATGGCATCCCATTAATTGATTTTTGACTTTAATTCTTTCACTTTGGGCATCTTGTTGAGAAAGTCATTGCCTACACTCATATACTGTAGTGTTGGTCCTAATTTTTCTTCTAGTAGTTGAATGGTAGGTGGTTCAATTCCTAGTTCTTTGATCCATTTTGATTTCATTTTTGGACAAGGTGAGAGATAAGGATATAATTTCAATTTCCTGCAAGTGGCTGTCCAGTTTGTCCAGCTCCATTTGTTGAATATGCTGTCCTTCTTCTTTTTTATATTTTGACACCATTTGTCAAAGATCAGATGTTTAAAGATTTGTGGGTTTGTTTCAGAGTCTTCTATTCTATCCCATTGGTCTTCATTCCTATTTTGATACCAGTATGATGCTATTTTTGTTCTTACAGGTCTATAGTATAGTTTTAGATCTGGTATTGCAAAACCAACCGTTTCATATTTCTTAGTAATATTTTCACTATTTTGGTTTTCTTATTGTTCCAAATGAATTGCTTTTTTCTATATCTGTAAAGAATGAGATTGGTATCTTGATAGGGAGTGTGTTGGCTCTTCATAGAGCTTTTGGTAGAATAGCCATTTTAATTATTTTAATTCTACCTAACCAAGAGCATGGAATGTCTTTCCATCTTAGGTCTTCTTCAATTTCCACCTTCAATGTTTGATGTTTCACTGTGGAGGTCTTTTAATTCCATTGTTAGATTAAATCCCAAGTATTTTATTCTTTTTGAGGATATTGTGAATGGGATAGATTTCCTGTTTTCTTCTTCTGCCCTATTATTGTTAGCATATAGGAAAGTTATTGATTTATGAGTGCTGATCTTGCAGCCTGCCACTTTGCTAAATCTATTTATAAGCCCTACAGTTTTCTGGTAAGAGTTTTTTGGACCTTCCAGATATAGGATCATGTCAACATCAAATATAGATAGTTTGACTTCTTCTCTTCCTTTTCTTATCCCTTTAATTTCCTTCTATTTTTTGATTGCTCCTCCTAGGGTATCAAAGACTATATTGAATAAAAGTTATGAGTGGGCACTCTTGTCTTATTCCCAAATTTAGTGGAAATGCTTTCAGCTTTTCTCCATTTAGTATTACACTAGCTGAGAGTTTGGCATATATGGCCTTTACATAGTTAAGTTCCTTTGATCGTTATCTTCTTTAGAGTTTTGGGTATAACTGAGTGGTGGATTTTATTGAAGGTCTTTTGTGCATCAATTGTGATGATCATTTGGCTTTTGTCCTTAATTCTGTTTAAGTGATGAATCACATTTATTGATTTGCATGTGTTGAACAAGACTTGCATCCCTGGAATGAAGCCCACTTGATCATGATGAATTATCTTCTTGATGTGTTTTTGAATGTGATTGGATGAAACCTCGGTAAGGATTTTTGTGTCATGAGCAGAAATCAAAAAAATTCTTGGAAGCAAATGAAAATGAAGACAGAACACATCAAAACTTCTGGGACAGCATGAAACCATTCTTAAGGGGAAAATTTATAGCACTGAGTGCCAACATTAAAAATCAGGAGAGATCTCTAATAAATAAGCTTATGCTCCAACTCAAATCCCTACAAGAGGAAGAATCTAACCCCCAAACCAGTAAAAGATAGAAAATAATCAAGATAAGAGCTGAAATCAATGAATTTGAAGACATTATTATATTTAATGGATGCATTTATCTAACTTCTTAAAGTTTAATACTTAAGTTGTTTATATTATTTTGCTAGTATAAGTAAGCTACAATGGATCCCTGGATACACATACATGTATGTAATGTACAATAGAGACAAATGAAAAGAAAGTGTCTTTAGAAAGAAGAGGCTCAACTAAGTTATAGGTGATATGGGGATGATTCCAGATTAGGATCAGACACATATCATATTGTTACTACATATACATCTATTATTATACAATAACTCAATAAAATTACAAAAAAACGATTCAATGAAAAAGTTTAATTAATGTCCAATTGGTATACCTTGATGTTTAAAATTTATTTCTATAAAACATTGGTTCACAGGGTCTTAGCTCCTTGATAAATAAAAAGCTGATTAATTCCTCAAAAAAGAAAATGAAGTTGCTATCAAAATCAAGACCTGTTATTCTTAATATCACTTCTAGTTTGCAAAAAATTTAACCATTTATGCTCCACCAATAATATGAGACATTATGCATTTCCTCACATACTCAGTGTGTTACCAATTATTTTTACCTTTAGCAATTTGAATTTTTTGTTTTAAAGGTCTCCATTTTCATCAAGCTTGTTAGTAAATGCCACTTTATGCTAATTTTGGTATGAGATGTGTGTGATTTTTCCATCTTTCCTACTCTTTGGCTATGTTCCCCTTGAAATCTACATTTTCTTATAACATGTTGTGCTTCTCTGTTGTTGAAAGCATTACCTCTTTTTCATGGATATAAGTTGCAAATGTTGAATTTCTTTTTCATTTACAGTTATTTTTAATTTCACATAGAAGTTTCCCTATATTTACTTTGAATTATTATTACCTAATGTATTTAAGCACATGTCTTTAAATTATAACTTTATGATGCTATCATCCAAAAAAGCTTCTTTATTTGTTAACAACAAAAGAGAATTCTGTATTTTTCTTATTACTTATATTTCTTTTTTTAACACTTAGCTCTTAAATCCCTCTGGAATAAAAGGACATACAGGACACATACACACAGGAGATGCATGTGTGTGTGACACACACACACACACGCATTTTCTTTTTAAAAAAACTTCAAATGATATGGTTTTTAGTACCCCCCAAGATATGGATTTACTGAACAGCTTGTTCTGGGTTGCTTGCTTCCCCTACCCTGCCTTGGTTATGCTGAGGATTTAACTAGAGCCTAGCACATGCTAACTCACTCTACCACTGAGCTATAACCCAGGGCCCACAGGTATTTAATTGCTTGTAAAACAAACAAACAAACAAATAAGAAACCACTATGCAATAGTAGAAATCAAAAGTATTAGTTTTTAAAATGATTATTTTCACTCACTCATTCATCTATGTAGTTATCAAAAACAAAAAGCAAGCTAATTCTTATATATAATTCATTAAATATTATATAACATGGTGAATTTAACTGGAAGTTTCTATATTCAAAGTTAAACTTTTTATAGGTATCTTACTGAGACTAAAAATAACATTTTCTAGATATTTAGCTTTATCTTCTTTAAATAGTTTTCAAACTAAAATTCCAATCGCCCAGTTTCTATGTTGCAGGACTCTCTGGAGGCTTAATAACCTGCTCATCTGTGTGCCAGAGATAATTCTTCATTATTTTTTCATGTTTATCATATAATCTTGGACACTATAAATTTACACAGAAGTAAAGATAATGGTTTAGTAGCCCCTTGAATATTTACCTCATAACTTCAACATTTTATTAAATGTTGCACTTCATAGCTCCCTATTATCTCTCTCACCTATGAAAATAAGTTCTGTTTTTCTGAAGTGTCTTAAGCAAACTCCAGACAGCATGCCACAACCTCTGTACATACTCAATATGTATCCTTACAGATAGGCACTATTTTTAAAAAGTCCACAATTGTAATACTATTTTGTACACCTAGTAAAATTAACAAGAAGACATATTTAAGACAACATAAAATGAGCAGGCTCTATTCAAGATTCCTCTACTTGTCCCAAAAAACCTTTTTAAGAATTTTCTTCCAATCAGAAATTAGGAAAGGTCTATGTATTGCATAAGTTCTATAAGACCTTTGAATATCTCAATCTGTAACATTTCCCTTGCCATATCCTATCATCCACTAGGAAAAGGGTCATATATTTTCCTACATTGTGTATTTAGGTAATTGTATCTTGGTGCCATTTAATGTATTTCTTTAACTAGATAGTTTCCTGAAATTGGTTCTAGAGGCTTTATTGTATTTAGTTTTCATTTTTCCAATTTATTTTGGAACAGGGCATGGATGGCACTCTAGTGCTTAGTGCGTGTCAGGAGGTATCTGATACCTGGTTGCAGAGCTCTTGGCCAGGTTAAGACTTAGTAGAGGGCCTAGGTATTGTCTTATTGATTCATTCATTTTGCATCCCCTCAACCTATTTTACCTAATGATTTTTAGCAATCATTGATGCAAGATCAGTGCCTAGATCCATTATTTTTCAAGAGTTGTAAAATGAGAATTTTTAAATTCTATTATTTCTTCAGCATGTACTAGCTGAAACTTGTATCTAAAGAAGATATTTTCTTGTTTTATAGAAAATTTTTTCTTTAAAAGTCATAAAAAGTAAATTGTTAATGCTCTGGTGTAGGCAAATCAACAGAACAAAAGCAATGGAGAAACACGTGTACAACATATCCCAAAATCATGTAATTTTAGATAATTATGGAAAGGATTGACTTTGCAACAATTGGTGCTGATAATTAGATTATCATCCATAGGTATTCAATGTAATTCTTCATGATTTTTGAGCAGAGGAACTATCTTTGATTGCTTTATATTGTCTTTTTAAGATATAGCAAACAGCGCTGAATATAGAGATATTATCTCCACTTCACCCTTTATCCCTGACAACAGGCCATTTATTTCTGCCCCATATATTGTTATTTATAATGTCTTCTGGGACAAGATTCAAGCATACACAATTCACTACCATTTTCAGAAAAGTAAATGTTTGCCTAAGAAATTTCTAATGTAAGCACCAAGTTTATGTTCATTTAATTGTTTTGAATTTTTGTTGATTTTTGTTTTGGTGGGATGGTATCATTCAATACTCATATATTTCTATTTTAGCGCTAGTACAGCCACTTGAGAGTTAACTGACTTTCCACAGATTTATAATAAATAAATTTAACTTGAAGAAATTGTAATTTTCAAATAAATGTTCATAGAATGATGTTTCTGGAACCTGAAACAGATATTCTGTCCCTTACTGTCATCTTTTTGTAGTGTAAAATGCATTTGAATTTTAATAATGGGAAAAGATGAAGAGTCTGATATTCAACAAAAACATCAACAAAAATTCAAAATAATTAAATGAACAAAAACTTAGTGCTTACATTAGAAATTTCTTAGGCAAACATTTACTTTTCTGAAAATGGTAGTGAGTTGTGTATGCTTCTTTTTTCTTTTTGCTATTCAATGCAATAAAATTTTAAATTTCAATAGTTTGTTGGTAGATTGGACATTTTGCATTTGTTTTTCATGTGGCTCCTAGTGCATAATATTATGCATGTACATATTCTCTGTGCATTTGCAATTAAGTTAAGAATAAAAATTACATGAATATCCTTTTCTTACTTTTGTTGTAAGTTAAAAAAGCAACCACATAAAATACAATTAAAATTCCAATGAGACAATTATGCATTGTACCATAAGTAAATTTTTTAATACTAGGTACATGTCACTGTCACATTCTTAAACTCTGTTATTAGGGAAATGTGCTTTTTGTTTTCTTTTTTCTTTAACACTGTATGGTGTTATTTTAAAAAAACATTTAAAGAAAGAAGGGACAGTGAGAGAGAGTGAGAGAAAAAGAGAGAAGAAATGTTTATTTAGTTTTTCACATGACTTTCATTCCTGATACTTCGTTGTGTACTTGGTGCTGGGGTTTGAATTTGTGTACTCATATATACCAGTGTCATAACCACCGAGCCACCGCTACAGCCCTATTTTTTAAATTTTTAAAATTAAATTTTTAATTACTTTTAGTTGGCACATAATTATTGTAAATATTTATGGGATACAGTAAAATGATTGAATATAGCTGTAAAATATGTAGTGATCAAATCAGGGTAATCAGTATTTCTTTGTGTTGAGAATGCTCAAACTTCTCTCTTCTAGTTATTTAGAAATATCTAATAAATTATTGTAAACAATAGTCACCCTACTATGCTATGAAACACTAGAACATATTTCTCCTAACTGCATTTTGTACTCATTAACCAACTGCTCTCTATTCCCCCTCCTCTTGGTAGAAACTATTAAACTAGTATACACTGTTAGTGGGAATGTAAATTAGGATTGCCTTTACGTAGAGCAGTATGGAGGTTTCTCAAAATATTAAAAATATGACAACCTATGATTTAGCATCCTCACTCCTGGGAATGTATCCAAAGGAAATGAAATCAGCATATCAAAAAAGATACCTACACTACCATATTTATTCCAACACTATTTTTAAAAGTCAAAATATGGAATTAAACAAGATTTTCATTTATGAACGAATGGATGTAACACATATATGTATACACACACATAGTAAAATAGTATTTTGTCATACATATGGAATGAAATCTTGTCATTTGTGGCAACACTGATGGGAATTAGAAGGGCAGTATATTAAGTGAAAAGAGCCAGTCACATACGTACAGCACATGTTCACACTCATATACGGAGACTAAAGAAGCTGATCTTCTTCTGGTGCTAATTTTAAAATTAATCATCAGAAAAATCAATCATTTAAATTAACCACCAGCTTTCTTTTTTATACTAATTTTAAAAGTAAATAGTAAGCAGGGTGTGGGAGTGCAGCTAAGTAAAGCACTTGCCTAGAATGCTTGAGGGTCTGAGTTCAATCCCCAGCATGACAAGAAAGGAAGAAGGAGAAGGTGGGAGAAGGGGAAGGGAGGAGTGAGGGCAAGAAAAGAAGTAGCAAGAGAACTGAATCATCCTACAGATATTTCATGGGCTACATCTCTAAGGGGTGATAATAATCAAATATGAACCAGTCAAGTAAGACCAATTTCAAGGATGAGGACGGAATAGATAGAAACATTTAAAGACACAGTAGGAGACTATGAGGAATGCAAAGAATCTAGGAGCTGTCTAGTAATCCACCTGTCCTTAACAGTCTGGGTGGTCCTGGCTTCATCACTTATCTTTGCAATCCTCCATCAGCAAATTTGTGAAATGTAGAGAAAAAGATAAGATATAATTTAAGATTCATCAGAATTTTGTCTTTCTAATAAAATATAATAAGATGCACCCATCCTAAAGAATTTAGGAATATAGAAGTAAGACTATACTCAGCAAGGGCAGTTAAAATTAAGTATAATTCTGAATAGATATATACAACATAAGTTTAATGAAACTAAACTATTAACATATCTCTGGGACTTAGCTATCGTGTAAGTGAATGTGTTAATATTAATACAGCTGAAGAAATAATGTGTCAATTAAAAGAAGAATTGGTCAGCCTTCAGAACAGAAAGACAAACTTCTAAGAGGATAAATTGGCAAGTAGTAACCATTTGGGAACTGTTCAAGAGAGAGGAAATCTTTACTATTAGACGCAAACCTTATGGTTTCCCTTCCCCATAACAGATCAGATGGCCTTCAGGTACCTCACCTCAGTTCAAAGTCCTCGCTCACCAACCTGATTTCTATTTGGCTGCCTGGTTGACTTTCCTGCTGGAAGAATGATCCTATTAGAGAAGAGCAATGTACAATCCATTTGCCATTACAAGTTTAAAAACTGGCGTTTTGAGTATGACGTAGCTTTATTTGTAGCTTGTCTACATGGATTTACTAGTGGAACAATCTGCTATATCTACAGTTGAATTTCTCATTATAAATGCCCAACCTGATTTTGTGGATTGTTTGTATGTATATTAGCCTTTATGAGCTAGGAAAAGGCAAACCCATCCAAATCTACTTTCATTATACTAACAAAACTGGCTTTATGAGCCTGCAAAAATGAGAATTAGAATCTGAAATGTCCTTATTTACCAAGGTAATTGTATTCCTGTGCATAACTACCTAAAAAGTGAGCCAACATCCCCAGGTGGCACCTTGTTGACTTACTATGAGGTGTTGTACTGGCCCAGTTTGCCCACAAAATCCTGTTTTTATTCCTTCCTCTTTGCTGTGTCATAGACAGAAGCAAAATCCCTGAGATATACTTCCCAGGTTCTCACTGTTATAAACCAATGGGAGTGACAGGTATGACCAATTGACAAAAGTAAAGGAAGAGCTATATATTTCTCCCTCTCCATTAGGGCCTCTATACGCAGTGTAATAAATCATTGCCTATATTAACTCCATCAGTTTTAAATTCAGAATTTTAAATGATCAGAATGGTTTCTCTCCCTTTTTCATTACTGATTACCACATGACATAAGGGTCCACTATTAAATGCATCAATTTATTCAAGGAATATTAAGCATGTGTCAAGATCACCTACACAGAGATTCATATTCATAATAAAATTTCATAAACCAATAGACATTTGGGGTTTTACTGTTTGATTTTATTTCTATTTTGGTAAGTTAGATTAAGCAGCCACCTTCAGTAGTCACAAATCAAGTAATGGTTGCGGGGAAAGTTGTAGACTAGTCTATGTGTATTTAATAAAGAGATTATATATGGAACTTTCCATTTAATCCATGAACAGAACAAATCACTCTAGAGCTGGGCTAGTTTGTGGTGTATAATGTTCAGACTGATAAACATGATGATACAACACATCATCACAATATTGGAATGTTTGCCAATTTTGTTAATTAACAATTGCTGAGTCCATCAGAGGATTCAAAGTTATATGAGGAAAAGTTTATACTTCAAAGAATACATAAGTTATAGATTGCCCAGGCGTTCACATTTCCTGCTGCTATGAAGGAACATACCCTACATGGGCTTTTGGTTTTGTGTCATATGAACAACAGAGGCCATATCTGCTTAAAGGCTTTTCACAAAATGAACCATGACTATTTGCTGATGAGAAGTTGAACATGTCTTAGCATAAATGATCTCTAGCTCTGTTTTATTTCCTATGATATTTCTCCTTTGTGTGATGAAAACCAGGTTTCCATTGTCTGTACATTGTTTAGACAGAAGTTTATGAGTTTGGTATAAGCAGTCAATCTTTATATATTTGTCTGCTACTTCGTGAATATGCTACAGCCACTTGAGATCCCAATGTTTCGATGCTATGTCTATATAGAAGAATGTACTTTATGCAAAAGATTTCTTTCTAACTGAAGGGTTTTAATGACTTCACATTACTGGATCCTATTTCCTAAGTGACATTAAAACCTTGCTGGGTAGTAAAATAGGAAGATGCATTAAGTCTTCTAGGCCATTAATGGAACATTTAACACATTCCTACAGGCATGGAGGTATACAGTTTCCAACAGTGCCTTGTAGGCACTTGTGAATCCAAAGGTTTCTTTAGATGCTCAGTACTTAGAGGTAAGTGGCACAAACAGAGGCAAATAAATTTTACCACTTTTAAAAGCAACATAATAAGAATATTGAATAATTAATCTAAAGTAATAATGCCTGTCACATTCAAACATCGAATAAATAATTGAGTCCCTTTGTATGTGAAGCTGTTATGCCTAAGTCCCCATATATTTTTCCTCCAGAGAAGGACACTTTTGACATAGAAAGAGGACAGCATTAACAAGTACACTAGAACAAAACCCACAAGTACAACCTAAAGCAAATCACCCTCTCAGGTACACTAGTATGATAGGAAAGGGAATGCAAAATTCAGTGCTTGCTTTATTAGAGTTTGCAGTTCTGAAAGAGAGGCAAGAAATTTTTAAAAATATGATTATTCTATTATGTGGTTATCATCATTATTATTCAAGGCTTTGTTTTAACATGTTTTTTTGCATAATATTATTTGATCCATAATTACCATTTCTATGCTTCTTTTATATATGAAGAAAACAAGTGAAAAGGATGTTAAATAAATAACCCAAATTTGCAGGGCTAGGAAATGGAACAGGTGGAATTTAAAACTATGCAGTTTGACTCCAGAGCTGACAATCTTACATACTCTCTAAAGCAACATAGTATGATATATTCTGCTACAGAAACAACCACGTATTCGGGGACCACAAATAAGGAAGCCTGTCAGACCAACCAAGTCTTTTAGAGGAGGTAACAAGATGTTTACTCAGTGCACCAAGAAGAAGAAGTGGGAACAATTAAAAGGGACAAAGAGGAGCTGGAGCCTTTGCTCAGTGGATACCACGCTTGCCTGGCATGCGCAATGACCTGGGTTCAAACCCCAGCACCACACACACAACAAACTATCAGATCAAGAAAAGCCACATGGAAAACTAAATAAAATTGATTCTCTGTTTCTCTCTCTCTCTCACTATCGCTCTTTCTCAAAAAAAAAAAAAGGGGGGAGGGAGAAAAAAGTATGAAATAGTAGGAAAAGTACTGTCGTTTCCTTCAAGATTAATGATATACAGCAATCATTATGTAGATCATGTTTCATTTATTACACTTATTAAATAATAATAAAATCATATATCCATATTCATCACAATATTTTAATAATGTGTATATTGCAAAAGGGTTAAATGAAGTTAACATATCCATCAGTTTGCACAGTTATTTTTTATTGTTGTTGTAGTGAACATATTTAAGATAAACTCTTGCAATTTTCAACTACACAATGTGTTATTATTATCTACAGTCTCCATGCTGTACAAAAGTCTTCAATAACTGCCCCAGAACATGCTCAGTAAAGGTACAAATGATTCATTTTAAAAGAACAAAAAATATATGTTGTGGATTGAATTTTGTGACCCTCCACATATGTTGATGTCCTAACTCCCAAAAGCTGTCAGAATAAAAATCGAGTCACTTGTTTTCAAGCCCCTATGAAAACCAAAGGAAGGAAGGAAGGAAGGAAAGAAGGAAGGAAGGAATGAACGAAGTCTAGCTAGAAGGTTTTGAAGGAGCAGATCTTATGCATGTATGCTTAATAATGAGAACTATTCATGGAAGACTCCCAGAACTATGACCTTGCACAAAGTCCAGTTCAACCCACAAAAACATTTCTGAAAGAATATCTGCCCAATAACTATTTGCTTAATCTTGGACTTACACCATCCTTGTTATAAATCCTTATAGCCTATGTTTACTGCCTGAACATACCTTATGGAGTCCTCATTTCACCTGTAAGAATTGCCCTTTCCCTTATTATTTTTGGATACACCTGTAGTTTATGATGATAGATACCCTCTCATTTCAGTGCTGTGATAGTCCCTAGTGAAAATCAGTATTTCTTTGGATAATTTCTCTGTAATTGTTATTTGGGTTGACATTTGGAAATAAAGTGTTGTATTTATAATTAGTTAAGATGGGAATCCTGGGGGCTGGAGCAGTGACTCAGTGGTTATTACACTTGCTTGATATGCACGAGGACCGGTGTTCAAACCCCAGCACTACGTACACAACAAAGGACAAAGCAACGAAAGCAACATGAAAAACTAACTGAAATTGATTCTCTCTCTCTCTCTCTTTCTCACTGTCATTCTCTCTTTAAAAAAATGTTTAAAAAATAAAAAAAAAAAGATGAGAATACTGGAGTAGGGTAAATCCACAGTCCAATACAACTGGTGTCCTATAAGAGGAAGATGCCAAGTGCAGACAGGAACACATATACACATGTGAAGACAGAGGTGGAGGTGATATATTGGAATGTCAAGGAGCAGCAAGTGCTGGTGGCCACCACTTCAAGCTAGGAAGAGGCAAGGGGCAAGGAAGGCTTCTACCCTTAGTCCCAGAGGTACTAAGCTCTGGGACAAGCTGATTCTGGAATTCTAGCATCCAGGCTATGAGAGAGTAGATTTTTGTTGTTTTAAAGTACTTAATTTGAGGTATTTTCTTAAGGAAAGCCCTAAAAAACTAATGCATAGGGCTAGAGTGGTGGCTCAGTGGTTATGGAGCTTGCCTGGCATGTGCAAGGACCTGAGTCTGAATCCCAGCACCACGTATGCAGCTAAGTGTCCGAGCAACAAAAGCTGCATTAAAACTAAATAAAATTGATTCTCTCTTTCTCTCTCACTATCCCTCTCTCTTTAAATAAAAGTTTAAAAAAACTAATGCATATACAATGGTTTAATTTAGATACTTGCATGATTTTGGAATTAGAGAACAAGTTAGACTATGGATGTTGGTTGATGCAGATTTTACACATCTCATGAAATATGTCTATATTTACTGTATACAGTAAAAAAAATGTTTTTGTGCTGTTTTAAAAAACTCCAAAATGATCACCCTTAAAGGCACTACAGAGTTATCCAAAATGATAAGTTGCTCTGGTTACATATGTTGTTAACACAAAAATCACTTCTATTTGTTACTATAGTGCAAACCTGGATGCTTAAAAGTTAATACAGAATTTTATGATACCCAAAAGAGAAGGCACTAATTAACTAAAGATTTTTCTCTGCTTAAAGCCTATCCAACATCATTCAATGATTTTTGCCAAAGGCAAGTTCAGTAAAAAAGAAGGGTCTAGGTTTTATAGGATAACTCTTTCTCATGTACCACAAGAAGTAGAAAAAAGAAGAAATCAATGGTTGCTGATGGAAAAAGATAAAACTGTCAGGGAAATCAATGTTATTTTTAGTTTTTTTTCAAGATTTTTGGCACTAAGAGAAGATTAGAAGATTAATACTTCCTAAAAAAGAATTGATGGAATCATTCTTAATAACTGTTTTATAATTTTTCACTCCTGAAAATACTCACATTTTATAAGCAAATCCATTAAATAGCATAATTTAACATTTTCATGTCAGAAAAGGATTTTTATTCCTTATTGATTTTGTTTGAAGCATCTCTGAGCATTTCAGGAAAAGTCATGATAAGCCTAATTTAAAATAAATGTGCCAAGTTTACAACCAGTACAGTTATAGATTATTAATTAGCAGTGACAGCATGTTCTGAACATATCAATGAAGAGGTAGTATTGTCCATATTTGTAAGACACTATTAAACCTAAACTTCATAGCTTCATATTCAAAGTCATTCTAAGGAGTGTTCCATCAGATTAGGGATATGAAATTTCAAGTAAATCCAATAGTTTTAACTGGCATTTTAAATATACTAACCATAAGTGAAAAGGATAAACTTGATCCAAATAGATCACTACTATATTAATACTGCTACTTTTTAGAAATAATAGAGATGGATATAACCATAAAAATCATTTACAGCATATAGAATGTACTCAAATGGCTCCTACTTTCTGGACTTAACACACACAAATGCACACATGTGCACACACATAAACTTAAAACATGCATGGCATATTACAATCTTAAAAATGTACCAATTAATTTGTCATTTCATCATGAAAAAATTCACTTCAGGCTACATTAAGGTTGGTATATTTAGATTTTGTTGACCTGTCACTAATTACTAAGCCAAAAATATTGTGAAGAAAAAATTATGTTGTTGGATATTTACTTTCGATAATCTACCCAGTTAGGTAATACATTTTGAATTATTTCAATTGGAATATTCTTCTAACAATAAAAATATCCAATTTAGCAATGCCTATGTGACTCTTCAGAATGTAAATATTAAGTAATTAATAAATGAAGTATTTATAGCTATGAGGAATACAAGTGTCTTAATTATATGTTGTTAGGAAGCGTTAATATTCTTTTTCTTTAAAGATGATAATAATCTTAAGATATTTGTTTTATGTTAACTGCTATGGTAAAAGCATGGTTATGATTTTATTATTCCTACCAACACTTTCTTTCATTAAATTTGTAGTGTTTTGAAGGAGATATTTAATTTCAAAATTTCATTCAATTTGTATACCTAATTATTTTGATTTTGTGTTTTGACATGCTTTTTGTGATCTTTCAAAAGATGCAGTTTTGATCATGAGAGAATATAAGAGGCAAAGTGGTCACAACCAAACAAATCCTGAGCCCATAATTTATATCATAAATCCCTATCATGCAAAATCCCTTATGCATGAAATTGCAATCTTTCACTACTTCAATTTGAGTAAAAGACATATTTTTAAGAGCTGATGAAAATGAATTAGAAAACTATACACTGGATTGTAAGGTTTGAATATTTGTGTCTTTCCCAAAATCATACATTGAAATCCTAACCTCTAAGGCAATAGTGTAACGAGTGGGACCTCTGAGACGTGATTAGATCATGGGGATAGAGCCTTTGTTAATGAGGTTAGTGTGATTATAAAGGAGATCTAAGAGAGCTTATTTGTTGCTTCCTCCATATGAGATTGGAATAAGAAGAAGGCTGACCAAGAAGAAACAGACCTTCAGCAGATATGGATCTGCATGCACCTTCCTATTGGACTTAATAAACTCCAGAACTGCAAGAAATAAATCTATGTTGTTTAAAAGCTTTCCAGCTTATGGTATTTTGTTATAATAGCCTAAATAGACTTAGATACATACCTCTGTTGATTACATAATGTGAAAGTCAAGGAATTAAAGCAAAACTTTATTGAACATTGTACCTTGACTAATAATTTGTGGCTTTCCTTTACCAATTGTTAGGAAAAACACCAATATAGTAATTCAGAATCATCATTAAGTGTCACAAAGTGAGTAGCAAGCAAGACACTAAGGTCAATGGACAGATACACTCCTTATTAGGTCTGAATACAAAATACAGATACAGCTTTATCCTTGCATTGCCTCATAAAAGGAAGTGTAAGTCAAGAGAGCACAAGCAGGTACAGAAACAGAGCAAGGGATTAGGGACAGGGACACAGGCAAGGAGAAAGGAGTAATACAAAAAAGTGTTACTGTGTTGGTCATTCCCGAGAATGAATGGGACTCCATCCTACAGGGATCCTTTGGGAAGTCATATAGACTGTCCTTGAGAACTGCCATTCCAAGCACCAATAGTTTT
This sequence comes from Aplodontia rufa, assembly GCA_004027875.1. Taxonomy (NCBI): domain Eukaryota; kingdom Metazoa; phylum Chordata; class Mammalia; order Rodentia; family Aplodontiidae; genus Aplodontia; species Aplodontia rufa. The sequence goes on from PVKS010023129.1 coordinate 32,459, forward strand.
GAACTGAAGAATTGGCTACCTGGATTTGCTAAGATTTTCATCATGTTAGAGTATCATTTTGGAAACTGTATAGAAGATTAAGAAGATTGAAAATTTTAATAACTGCAATAGCCTTGACACTCACTACCATACTTATATAGCAGTCAAATGACTCGTTATGATTCTGTTATAAAATTGAAAAAATGGTCTTGCCAGTTTTTTATGCAAAAAGCAAACATTTACCTTGGTTAAGGTGCAATAAACTAGTAGAAAACTAATGAAAACTAGACCTTGAATAAAAAATAGCATAAACAATTCTAAAAGAC